>CAKOGA010000071.1:0-64000 GCA_933228765.1 Miltochrista miniata
CCGACGGTGTTGGAGCGGCGCTCATCTGGCGCCTCATTTCCTCCATCTGGGCCCGCACGGCCACGAGCTCTCCCTTCAGGCGCATGACCTCTTCGCTACACTTGAGGGAGGCCATTTCTCGCATATGTTCCAGGATCGACCCGGCGGCACTCCGCAGGCCCTGGACGCTCTGGCCCTTCAGGCGGGAGGATTTGTAGGCGATCGTATCGATCGCCTTCACCGCCTCCTCTACCGCCTTCGACAGCTGCTCGCACCTAAGGACAGGAGCAGCTTCCGACGTCGACGCCTCCTCCAGCGTCGGGGATTTGCGGAGGAAGGAACGTCGCGTCTCCTCCTGCCTCAGACGTTCCTCCTCCTTTTCCCGAAAATCGTCTCGCGCGAGCTCTTCCTCCGCCTGGAGTTCGAGCTCGCGCTCCTGGGCCGCGATGTAGTTGGCCCTGGCTTGGGCCAAGCCAACATATTGGCCCGTCGTTGGAGGGCGCCCACGCCCTCTTTTACCGGGCTGGCCCCTGATGGTGCTGGGGCCAGCCGACTCCTCACCGTCGCTGCCCGACTCCCCAGGGCTTTTACTGTTGCAGCGCTTGCGCTGCCACAACCTGGGAGTCGGGGAGGGACGGGAGGAAACCGTCATCATAGACTGGCAGCTGCTATCGGAGTCCGACAGCCGCTGCCAGTCGCATTTGTTTGCGCTTTTCGAGAGCGAATTGCGGGCGTCGCAGCGCGACAACGACACCCGCAATTCCCTCCCGCCCGGGGTTGGAGTCCCGGGCCTCGACACTCTCGTGTCACCCTCATCATTCTCACTCTTCAATTTATCCATTTTTAAAAACGATATTTAGCAAATTTTATGGCCACAAGTACAGTCGTTGCAGTTCGGTCACCCAACTTGCCACTCCGTTACGGTGGTCAAGTTGGGGTCCAGGGCGGACGACGTGGACGTATGCTAACGACACTTGGGGCCCCGCCCCAGGTTTTTTTTTTTTTTTTTTTGTTGACGCGGGGAATGCGTTTAGGCACCGTCATCCCAGCTACGGGGGTAGCTGGGACGGTGTGTGGGACTCACCGGTCCCGGAAACAGGGACCGTCCTACCCACTAAACCCCGCGGTGTTCCGACTCACCCTTTTGCCGGACCGAAGGTTATGTAAAGTACTCACGTCGGCCCGGCAGGGTTGCCCCGTATAATTTGAGGCTCTCCTTGGGGGAGCCAGATGCACGGCTCCCCCGGAGCTCCCTAAGGAGCTGAAGAAATCAAGCCCGCGTCGCACTGCTCTCAAGTGGAGAGCAGCCGAGCGGGCGGCTCTGAAGGCACCTCCGGAACACGGGGAGGTGCCTTCCGCCAAACGATCATCGGTGGACGGGGTCCCCCGACCTCCGTCCACCGGTACGACAATTAGTCCGGGGCGCGCATAAAAGCCGCCATGCGGCGCCCTCGGACCGGACGGCGGGGCGGGAGCGTCTCACCAGCACGCTCCCGCACCCGCAACTCCTCTCTTTTGGCCGCCATCACCTCGCAGGCAAACGAGGTGACGGCGGCCCAACACTCTTGGCTGCCGACCATGGCTCGCACCACGGCCGGCAGCGACAGATCCACACCAATTTGGCCCGTGAGGGCGACTCGCGGCCCGTCCCACGCCGCACACTCGGCGAGTGTGTGCTCCGCCGAGTCCACGGCGCCACTTGGGCAGTGGTGACACACGGGGTTAGACTCCACCCCAGCCACCTCCCACAGGTATTTCGCGAAGCAGCCATGACCTGTGAGGAGCTGGGTGAGGTGGTACGTCGGCGCTCCGTGCGCCCTCTCTACCCAAGGCCGAAGGACGGGCCGGACAGCCCCCACGAGCCGCACGCTCGCAGAGGGCTCCTCCAATCGAATGGCCTAGCTCCTCCAATAGATTCTACATCGACCCGGCTAGGGATGCCCCGTAGGGTTGGGGCTCTCCTCGGGGGACCAGATGGTCGGCCCCCCGGAGCTCCCTAAAGAGCTGACGAAAAGACAAGCCCGCATCGCACCGCCCTCGAACGTCCCTCTGGAAGCAGAGGGGGCAGAGAGCGGCCGAGCGGGCGGGCACTAAGGCACCTCCGGAACACGAGGAGGTGCCTTCCGCCAAACGATCATCGGTGGGTGAGGTCCCCCGACCACCACCCACCGGGACAACACTAGTCGGGGGCGCGCACGAACGCTGCCATGCGGCGCCCCCGAACCGGACGACGGGGCGGGAGCGTCAGTCCAGCACGCTCCCGCACCCGCAGCTCTTCTCTCTTTGCCGCCATCACCTCATTGGCAAAAGAGGTGACGGCGGCCCAACACTCCTGGCTGCCGACCATGGCTCGCACCACAGCCGGCAGCGACAAATCAACACCAACACGGCCCGTGAGGGCGACACGCGGCCCGTCCCACGCCGCGCACTCGACGAGCGTGTGCTCTGCCGAGTCCACGGCGCCACTTGGGCAGTGACGGCACACGGGGTCCGACTCCACACCCACCACCTCCCACAGGTACTTGGCGAAACAGCCATGTCCTGTGAGGAGCTGAGTGAGGTGGTACGTCGGCGCACCGTGCGCCCTCTCTACCCAAGGCCGAAGAACGGGCCGGACAGCCCCCACGAGCCGCGCGCTCGCGGAGGGACACGCCAACCTAATGGCCCACTTCCGGAAGAGATCGTCGCGAGCAGACTGTCTCCAGCGATCGATCTCGTCCGGGAGTGGGCGACCTCCATTATTCCGCACCAGGGCGCTTTCCTCGTAGACACGCTTGAGGACTCCAGCCTCGAGATCCCACGGGGGGCTTCCTCCAATTAGACACGCCGCCTCGTAAGAGACGGTGCAGTACGCTCGCGCCGCCCTCTGCGCAATCACCCGCTGCGGCCTCCGCAGCAGGGGGATGGTTTTGGCGCAGAGAGCGTCCGACCAAATAGGCGCTCCGTAGAGCGCCTTGGAGCGCACTACACCGTCGTAGAGACGGCGACATGCACTTTCCGGCCCCCCTTTATTGGGGAGCAGCCGCGCCAGCCTTCCGGCGTATGACACCAGTTTGGGTGCCAGGCGCCGGAAGTGCTCGACGAAACCCCATCGACTATCGAGGACCACTCCTAGGTACTTCATGGTCTCCCCGATAGCGATGGGGGTGCCGCTCACCACAATGAAGGAATCTCGAGGTGGCCCCCGCCTAGGCCCGTGGAAAAACACGGCCTCGGACTTTTCGAGAGCCACCTGGAGTCCCAGCGCCCTGATGCGGCTGACCACCTGGGCAACGCCCGCGGTGGCCAGAACCTTCGCGTCCCTGAATTCTGGGCCCCGCGCGGTGACGAGGGTGTCGTCGGCGTAGCAGATAACGCCGACCCCCGTAAGAGTTGCACCGCGCAGGACCCAGTCATAGCCGATGTTCCACAGGAGCGGACCAAGCACCGACCCCTGTGGAACACCGCACGACATCTCCTTGCGGACTATTCCCGACCGGGCCGGGTAGATGATGGCCCGGTCCACGAAGTAGTCCGCAAGGACGCGCCTGAGGTACCACGGGACGTTGTGGTACCTCAGCGCCTCGGCGATGGTCTGCCAGGGGATGGTGTTGAAGGCGTTCGCGATGTCCAGCGACACCGCCAACAACACCTCCCCCCGACCGACCGCCTCTTGGACGCTGTCCCTGAGTCGGGAGATGGCGTCCAGGGTAGACCGCCCGCGACGGAACCCGTACTGGCCGCCGTCGAGGTTGGGCCCCGCCCCCTCAAGGTGCCCGACGAGACGAGCAGCGAGCACCCGCTCGAAAAGCTTGCTTATCTCGCCGAGCAGAACAATGGGGCGGTAGGCCGACGGTGACTCGACGGGGCGCCCGTGCTTCTTAAGCAGCACGAGCTTCCCGGTCTTCCACGTCCGCGGGACTCTACCCGACGCCAAACACTCCGACATCAGGGAGAGCGTCTCTTCTTCGAACGCCGGCATGACCAGGGCGACGACCCGCCCTGGGATGCCGTCCGGACCGGGGGCGCGGTGTCTCATCTTGAGTTTGAGAACCGCTGCCCCTAACTCGGCATCGGACACGGGCGGAATCGCCTCCGTGTCAGCCGGCGTTCCATCTGGTGCCGCCATACACGGCGGGACCCACTCTTCCCGCGCAGGGAAGAGGGAGCTGACAACTTCACTAGTGAAGGTGGGCTCGAGAGACCTAGTGAGCGGGGGCGCATAAGGCCGGAGTTTGTCGCTCACGGCCTTATACGGGCGCCCCCACGGATCTCCATTTAAAGTCTCGAGCCACACCTTCCACGACTCGTCTTTGGCGGCCTTGATCGCCGAGCGAAGGGCCGCTCGGAGGTCCCGGTATGCGGCGCGCAACTCCTCCACGAGGACAGGGTTTCCGGCCCTGCGACCGCGGTAGCGGGTGTATCTTCGTTGGGCTGCGTGACTAGCAGCACGCAGCCCTTCAAGGTTGTCGTTCCACCAATACACCCGCCGCCGCGGCTGGACAGACCCTGCCCTTCGCATCGCCGCATCGCAGACGCGAGTCAGAGCCTCAGATAACCGCTCCGACCTCGCGTCCACGCTCGGGTTTCCGCCAAACGCGGCCCATCGCTCGACGATGGCCGCCTCTTCTGCCAGCTCCCGGTTCAGCGTGTTTAAGCGCCACCGTGGGCCCTCACCGGCCAGGGGACGATCGTGGGTCCTCAGGGCGGGGGAGACGATATCAAATCGGACATACCGGTGGTCCGACATCGTCTCCACCTCCGTGACCACCCTCCAGCCACGTACGTGGTTCGCCAGGCCAGAACTGGCAAAGGACAGGTCAACAATGGACCTGTTGCCATTGTCCCCCACGTACGTGTGGACCGCCCCCTGGTTCAGCAACACCAGATCCATGGACACCGCCCAATCCTCCAACAACTCCCCCCGCAAGTCCGTCGCCGGAGATCCCCACGCCGTAGAGTGGGCGTTGAAGTCCCCGACGACGATGAGCGGGGTGGGGTGTGCTTCCGCCACAAGAGCCCCGAGCTCAACGAGTAACTGCTCAAATTGAGCACGGGTCTTCCTGGGCGGACAGTACACCCCGATCACTGCAGCGTCTCCCAGCAGCGCGAGGACGCACATTCGTCCTTGGGACACCCTATCAAAGGCGCCCCGCTGGGAGACGATAGCCACTTCACCGTCGCGGTCGCTGGCCCAATCATCACGGGCACGAACCGCGTACGGTTCGGCGACTACAGCCACGGTCGTCTGCCACTGCGCTACGGACTGGATCAAAACATCCTGGGCCGCAGCGCAGTGCCTGACGTTGGCCTGCAGGACCGAGAATGTGGACATCTAGGATTGAGCGGTGTCCATAACCTCCTCAGCTTGGGTGGGAGCGGGGTCCGCGACCGGCCCGACCCGCTTCCCACCGACTCCTCCTCGGCGACGACGCCGCTTTTTCGACGCCGCCAGGCAAGCCTTGGCGCCCAGGCGGTGCGCAGCGGCCTCTCCCGCCGCCGCACACACGGGGCAGTGCGGATCTGCGGCGCAGCAGGCCGCTTTGTGGCCGGGCTGCCCGCAGCGGAAGCACAGGGCGCTGCGGTCAACTCCCGCAGCACACCTGGCTCCCACGTGCCCCACATCTAGGCAGCGGAAGCACCGCTGCGGCCTGGACTCCAAAAGCACCGCACGGACGCGGGTCCAACCAATCACTACGGCGCGGCCATCAGTTAAAAGTTTGGCCGCCGCGACGGGGCACTTCACCCACGCCGTGCCTTCTCTGCTTGCCTGGCGGACGATAGCCCCGACAACGACGCTGGTGGCGGCACAACCGCCAACTTCTGCCACCACCCGCGCCACAACCTCCTTCGTCGCTGAATCGCCGAGACCGGAGATGCGCAGCTCCGCGCACTTCTCCGGCCTGGCGACACGAACGTCGTCGCCGAGGGACGCCCTTAGTTTTTCCGCTAATGCGTCCGCTTTGGCGCTCCTCTCCGCACCAGCCACCTCGAGGATACGTCCCCCGGTGGCTGCAGTGCGGAAGCGCAAGCCGTCGATGCCGAGGCTTTTGAGGTCGATTGACCTCTCAGCCTCGGCAAGTTTTTCGGCGTAAGTAACGCCCCGTACCTCCGCTTCCCGCTGCAGCGTTATAACCACTGCTGCGGTTCGCGGTGCGCGGAGATTCGGGGCGCTCCTCTTTGCGCCTGTCTTCGCGGGTGCCCTAGCGGGCGCATTAGCGGGTTTCTTCGGCCGCTTGACGACGTTGTTCCACGTCTCAGTTTGGGACTGAGACGTGGAAGCCGGGGCCGGTTGAGTTAAGGCCGACTGGCGCTCTCTGCGCGTCGCCTCCACCTCACGCGCCGCAGCGCTCCTCTTCTTTCGGTTCCCCTTCTTCCCCTGAGTAGGGGGAGAAGAGGAAGAGGCCGACGGAACGGCCGCAACAGGTTCCGTCACGTCCACCTCAGATGTGGAGGGGACGGCAGGTAGAGGCGCGGCGGCAGAGGCGCCAGCGGCCTTGCGCTTTGAGCGCGTGGGCGCCGAAGCGCCGACAGAAGGGCCCGTTGACTGGGCGACAGGTGCACCGCCAGGTGCTGGAGCACCGGCCATGCGGGCAGCGTTGCGTGCGTCCGCCGCTAGGGGAGGACGCAACCGAGGCGCCGGGAGCAGCCGATCCTCGAAGCCGGCGCGGCGCGCGTCGATGAGGTACAGCACCTCATCACGCGACAGCCCCGCCGACGGTGTTGGAGCGGCGCTCAACTGGCGCCTCATTTCCTCCATCTGGCCGCGAGCTCTCCCTTAAGGCGCATGATTTCGTCATTGCACTTAAGGGAGGCCATCTCCCTCATGTGCTCCAGTATTGACCCGGCGGCACTCCGCAGGCCCTGGACGCTCTGGCCCTTCAGGCGGGAGGATTTGTAGGCGATCGTATCGATCGCCTTCACCGCCTCCTCTACCGCCTTCGACAGCTGCTCGCACCGCAATACCGGAGCAGCTGCCGACGTCGACGCCTCCTTCTCCATCGTCGGGGATTTGCGGAGGAAGGAGAGTCGCCTCTCCTCCCGCCGCCGACGCTCCTCCGACGCTTCGTGTGCGGCCTGCGCGAGCTCTTCCTCCGCTTGGAGCTCGAGCTCGCGCTCCTGGGCCGCAATATAGTTGGCCCTGGCTTGGGCTAGGCCAACATACTGGCCGGTCGTTGGAGGGCGCCCACGCCCTCTTTTACCGGGCTGGCCCCTGATGGTGCTGGGGCCAGCCGACTCCTCACCGTCGCTGCCCGACTCCCCAGGGCTTTTACTGTTGCAGCGCTTGCGCTGCCACAACCTGGGAGTCGGGGAGGGACGGGAAGAAACCGTCATCATCGACTGGCAGCTGCTATCGGAGTCCGACAGCCGCTGCCAGTCGCATTTGATCGCGCTTTCCGAGAGCGAATTGCGGGTGTCGCAGCGCGACAACGACACCCGCAACTCCCTCCCGCCCGGGGTTGGAGTCCCGGGCCTCGACGCCTTCGCGTCACCTTCACAATCACTTTTTTTTCGCATCCATGATACACAAAATTCTTCGAAATTCTAATGGCCTCAAGTCCAGCTGTTCGAAATTCGGTCACCCAACTTGCCACTCCGTTACGGTGGTCAAGTTGGGGTCCAGGGCGGACGACGTGGACGTAAACGAACAACACTTGGGGCCCCGCCCCAGGTTAGGTTAGGTTAGGTTAGGTTAGGTTAGGTTAGGTTAGGTTAGGTTTTTTTTTTTTTTTTTTGTTGACGCGGGGAATGCATTTAGGCACCGTCATCCCAGCTACGGGGGTAGCTGGGACGGTGTGTGGGACTCACCGGTCCCGAAAACAGGGACCGTCCTACCCACTAAACCCCGCGGTGTTCCGACTCACCCTATAGCCGGGCCGAGGGATATGAAAATTAGATTCTACGTCGACCCAGCTAGGGATGCCCCATAGAGTTGGGGCTCTCCTCGGGGGACCAGATGGTCGGCCCCCCAGAGCTCCCTAAGGAGCTGAAGAAAACAAGCCCGCATCGCACCACTCTCGAGCGCCCTTCTGCAAGCAGAGGGGGTAGAGAGCGGCCGAGCGGGCGGGCACTAAGGGCACCTCCGGAACACGGGGAGGTGCCTTCCGCCATGTGGCCGTCAATGGGCGGGGTCCCCCGACCTTATGCCCACGGCCAACAAGTATTCAGGGGGGCGCGCAGTGACTCCTTACCGCGGCGCCCCCGAACTGCACGGCGAAGCGGGAGTTCCGTTACTCCCGCTCCCCTGCGCAGTGTGCCTCCCGCCGATTCGATGGCGAATCGGCACGCCTGACTGCCGACCATGGCTTGCACCACGATCGGCAGTGACAGGCCCCTACTGATGCTGTGCAGAGCGGCCGCACAGGCGGAAGGGCCGCACAGTCGGAACAGCCGCACAGACGGACCAGCCGTACAGGCGGAGCAGAAGCCCACACTCAAGCAGCCGCCCAAGCTGCTGTGTGCCGAGGGGCTTAACTGCCGCACAGACAGGCTGCCGTACAGGCGGAAACAGCCGCACAGGCGGAACAGCCGCATATGCGGCCACTGCCGCACAGCACCTTGCTCAAACCGGCCGCAGCCGGGAGCACACCTCGCGTGTACACCGCAGGCCTTGAAGGCCCGCCATACTACGACCCCCTCGTGCAATGGGGTCAACTCCGTCAAATGACGGCCAGAACCGCCGCAGATGCGCGGTAACACCATGGGCCTAGCAGGCCCACCGAACTTCGACCCCCTCGTGCAATGGGGTCAGCTTGCCAAGATGTTAAATGATGGCACACCCCTACTACTGCTGTATGGAGCGGCCGCACAGGCGAACGGGCTGCACAGGCGGAACGGCCGCACAGACGGACCAGCCGTACAGGCGAGCAGAAGCCCACACTCAAGCAGCCGCCCAAGCTGCTGTGTGCCGAGGGGCTTAACTGCCGCACAGACAGGCTGCCGTACAGGCGGAAACAGCCGCACAGGCAGAACACCCGCACATGCGGCCACTGACATACAGCAACTTGCTCCAACCGACCGCAGCCGGGAGCATACCTCGCTAAGAAAGTTGCGACGCTTCCACCGGGTATCCGGGAGCTGTCGCAACACCGCGGGCCTTGCAGGCCCGCCATACCACGACCCCCTCGTGCAATGGGGTCGGCTTCGGTCGGAAAGACCGACGAACAAAGCGCTTCTACCGGCCGTAGCCGGGAGCGGACGCCGTTTGTTACGGCGGTGAACGCCGCAACCGCAGGCCTAGCAGGCCCACCATACCACGACCCCCTTCGCCATGGGGTCGGTTGTCGGGATATTGGTTCATCGACTTACAGGGGCAGCAGACTCCAGCGCTGCGCCTGTTAGCCGACTATCCAGGATGCACCGTCTTGGTCCAGTTGCCACTCCCCCCGGGCATATAGCCCGAAGGGATAGGAAACGGGTCCAAGCTCACGAGGAGGTTTCCCGACCTAGCACCCCAGGTTAGGTTAGGTTTTTTTTTTTTTTTTTTTTTTTTGTTGACGCGGGGAATGCGTTAAGGCACCGTCATCCCAGCTACGGGGGTAGCTGGGACGGTGTGTGGGACTCACCGGTCCCGAAAACAGGGACCGTCCTACCCACTAAACCCCGCGGTGTTCCGACTCACCCTATAGCCGGGCCGAGGGATATGAAGAGCAGATTCTACATCGACCCGGCTAGGGATGCCCCGTAGGGTTGGGGCTCTCCTCGGGGGACCAGATGGTCGGCCCCCGGAGCTCCCTGAGGAGCTGAAGAAAACAAGCCCGCATCGCACCACTCTCGAGCGCCCCTCTGAAAGCAGAGGGGGTAGAGAGCGGCCGAGCGGGCGGGCACTAAGGCACCTCCGGAACACGGGGAGGTGCCTTCCGCCAAACGATCATCGGTGGGTGAGGTCCCCCGACCACCACCCACTGGAACAACACTAGTCGGGAGCGCGCATGAACTGAGCCATGCGACGCCCCCGAACCGGACGGCGAGGCGGGAGCGTTTGACCTGCACGCTCCCGCACCCGCAATTCCTCTCTCTTTGCCGCCATCACCTCATTGGCAAAAGAGGTGACGGCGGCCCAACACTCCTGGCTGCCGACCATGGCTCGCACCACAGCCGGCAGCGACAAATCAAAACCAATTTGGCCCGTGAGGGCGACTCGCGGCCCGTCCCACGCCGCGCACTCGGCGAGTGTGTGCTCTGCCGAGTCCACGGCGCCACTTGGGCAGTGACGGCACACGGGGTCCGACTCCACACCCACCACCTCCCACAGGTACTTGGCGAAACAGCCATGTCCTGTGAGGAGCTGAGTGAGGTGGTACGTCGGCGCACCGTGCGCCCTCTCTACCCAAGGCCGAAGAACGGGCCGGACAGCCCCCACGAGCCGCACGCTCGCAGAGGGACACTCAATCCTATTGGCCCACTTCCGGAAGAGATCGTCGCGAGCAGACTGTCTCCAGCGATCGATCTCGTCCGGGAGTGGGCGACCTCCATTTATCCGCACCAGGGCGCTTTCGTCATAAACGCGCTTGAGGACTCCAGCCTCGAGATCCCAAGGGGGGCTCCCGCCAATCAAACACGCCGCCTCGTAAGAGACGGTGCAGTACGCTCGCGCCGCCCTCTGCGCAATCACCCGCTGCGGTCTCCGCAGCAGGGGGATGGTTTTGGCGCAGAGAGCGTCCGACCAAATAGGCGCTCCGTAGAGCGCCTTGGAGCGCACTACACCGTCGTAGAGACGGCGACATGCACTTTCCGCCCCCCCTTTATTGGGGAGCAGCCGTGCCAGCCTTCCGGCGTATGACACCAGTTTGGGTGCCAGGCGCCGGAAGTGCTCGACGAAACCCCACCGACTATCGAGGACCAATCCTAGATATTTCATGGTCTCCCCGATAGCGATGGGGGTGCCGCTCACCACAATGGCGGAATCTCGAGGTGGCCCCCGACGAGGCCCGTGGAAAAACACGGCCTCGGACTTATCGAGAGCCACCTGGAGTCCCAGCGCCCTGATGCGGCTGACCACCTGGGCAACGCCCGCGGTGGCCAGAACCTTCGCGTCCCTGAATTCTGGGCCCCGCGCGGTGACGAGGGTGTCGTCGGCGTAGCAGATAACGCCGACCCCCGTAAGAGTTGCACCGCGCAGGACCCAGTCATAGCCGATGTTCCACAGGAGCGGACCCAGAACCGACCCCTGTGGAACACCGCACGACATCTCCTTGCGGACTATTCCCGACCGGGCCGGGTAGATGATGGCCCGGTCCACGAAGTAGTCCGCAAGGACGCGCCTGAGGTACCACGGGACCTTGTGGTACCTCAGCGCCTCGGCGATGGTCTGCCAGGGGATGGTGTTGAAGGCGTTCGCGATGTCCAGCGACACCGCCAACAACACCTCCCCCCGACCGACCGCCTCTTGGACGCTGTCCCTGAGTCGGGAGATGGCGTCCAGGGTAGACCGCCCGCGACGGAACCCGTACTGGCCGCCGTCGAGATTGGGCCCCGCCCCCTCAAGGTGCCCGACGAGACGAGCAGCGAGCACCCGCTCGAAAAGCTTGCTCATCTCGCCGAGCAAAACAATGGGGCGGTAGGCCGACGGCGACTCGACGGGGCGCCCGTGCTTTTTGAGCAGCACGAGCTTCCCCGTCTTCCACGTTCGCGGGACCCTACCCGACGCCAAACACTCCGACATCAGGGAGAGCGTCTCTTCTTCGAACGCCGGCATGACCAGGGCGACGACCCGCCCTGGGATGCCGTCCGGACCGGGGGCGCGGTGTCTCAACTTGAGCTTGAGAACCGCCGCCCCTAACTCGGCATCGGACACGGGCGGGATCGCCTCCATGTCAGCCGGCGTTCTGTCTGGTGCTGCCATACTCGGCGGGACCCACTCTTCCCGCGCAGGGAAGAGGGAGCTGACAACTTCATTCACGAAGGTGGGCTCGAGAGACCTGGTGAGCGGGGGCGCATAAGGCCGGAGTTTGTCACTCACGACCTTATACGGGCGCCCCCAAGGATCTCCGTTCAACGTCTCGAGCCACACCTTCCACGACTCGTCTTTGGCGGCCTTGATTGCCGAGCGAAGGGCCGCTCGGGCATCCCGGTATGCGGCGCGCAACTCCTCCATGAGGACAGGGTTTCCATTCCTTCGACCGCGGTAGCGGGTGTACCGACGCTGGGCTGCGTGACTAGCAGCACGCAGCCCCTCCAGATCATCGTTCCACCAGTACACCCGTCGCCGCGGGTGAACTGATCCTGCCCTCCGCATCGCCGCATCGCAGACGCGAGTCAGAGCCTCGGATAATCGCTCCGACCTCGCGTCTACGTCCGGATTCCCGCCAAACGCGGCCCATCGCTCGACGATGGCCGCCTCTTCTGCCAGCTCCCGGTTTAGCGATTTTAACCGCCACCGTGGGCCCTCACCGGCCAGGGGACGATCCTGAGCCCTCAGGGCGGGGGAGACGATATCGAACCGGACATACCGGTGGTCCGACATCGTCTCCACCTCCGTTACCACCCTCCAGCCACGTACGTGGTTCGCCAGGCCAGAACTGGCGAAGGACACGTCCACGATGGACGTGTTCCCGTTTTCTCCCACGTACGTGGGGACCGTCCCCTGATTTAGCAGCACCAGACCCATGGACACCGCCCAATCCTCCAATAACTCACCCCGCAAGTCAGTCGCCGGAGATCCCCACGCCGTAGAGTGGGCGTTAAAGTCTCCGACGACGACAAGCGGGGTGGGGTGTGCTTCCGCCACAAGAACCCCGAGCTCAACGAGTAACTGCTCGAATTGAGCACGGGTCTTCCTGGGCGGACAGTACACCCCGATCACTGCAGCGTCTCCCAGCAGCGCGAGGACGCACATTCGTCCTTTGAACACCCGATCAAAGGCGCCCCGCTGGGAGACGATAGCCACCTCACCGTCGCGGTCGCTGGCCCAATCATCGCGGGCACGAACCGCGTACGGTTCGGCGACTACAGCCACGGTCGTCTGCCACTGCGCTACGGACTGGATCAAAACATCCTGGGCCGCAGCGCAGTGCCTGACGTTGGCCTGCAGGACCGAGAATGTGGACATTTATGTTTGAGCGGTGTCCATCACCTCCACAGATTGGGTGGGAGCGGGGTCCGCGACCGGCCCGACCCGCCTCCCACCGACACCTCCTCGACGACGACGCGAGCGCGTCCTCGATGCCGCCAGACAAGTTTTGGTGCCCAGGCGGTGCGCAGCGGCCTCTCCCGCCGCAGCACACACGGGGCAATTTGGCTCCGCACTGCAGCCGGCCGCTTTGTGACCGGGCTGCCCACACCTGAAGCACAGGGCGCTGCGATCACTTTCCGCAGCGCACCTGGCCCCCACATGCCCCACGTCCAGGCAGCGGAAGCACCGCTGCGGCCTGAGCTCCAAGAGGACCGCACGGACGCGGGTCCAACCAATAACGAGAGCGCGGCCGTCTGTTACTAGTTTGGCCGCCGCGACGGGGCATTTCACCCACGCCGTGCCCTCTCTGCCTGTCTGACGGACGATAGCTCCGACAACGACGCTGGTGGTGGCGCAACCTCCAACGTCCGCCACCATCTGCGCCACACCCTCCTTCGTAGCTGAATCGCCCAGACCGGAGATGCGCAGCTCCGCGCACTTCTCCGGCCTGGCGACACGAACGTCGTCGCCGAGGGATGCCCTGAGTCTTGACGCCAAGGCGTCCGCTTTCGCGCCTCTATCCGCACCCGCCACCTCAAGTATGCGACCCCCGGTGGCCGCAGTGCGGAAGCGCAGGCCGTCAATACCGAGGCTTTTGAGGTCGATCGACCTCTCAGCCTCGGCAAGCTTTTCTGCGTAGGTAACGCCCCGACTCTCCGCTTCTCGCTGCAGCGTGATTACCACAGCTGCAGTTCGCGGCGCACGGAGGTTCGGAGCGCTCTTCGTCTTGACGGGCCTCGCGGGCGCCTTAGCGGACGCATTGGCGGGCGTCGATGCCATCTTCCTGGTTTTCTTCGGCCGCTTCACCACATTATTCCACGTCTCAGTTTGGGACTGAGACGTGGGGGCCGGTTGAGACGTAGGGGCCGGTTGAGTAGAAACTGGCTGGCGCTCTCTTCGCGTCGCCTCGGCCTCAAGCGCCGCAGCGCTCCTCCTCTGTTTCTTGTTCTTCTTCTTCCCCTTGGATGGGGCAGAAGAAGAAGAGGCCGGCGGAGCGGCCACGACCGATTCAGTCACCTCCACCACAGACGTGGAGGGGACGGGAGGCACAGGAGCGGCGGCAGAGGCGCCAGCGGCCTTTCTCATTGAACGCGTGGGCGCAGGAGCGCCGACGGAAGGGCCCACGGAAGGACCGACAGAAGCACCGCCGGGTGCTGAAGCAGTGGCCGTGCGGGCGGCGTTGCGCGCGTCCGCCGCAAGGGGAGGACGCAACCGAGGCGCCGGGAGCAGCCGGTCCTCGAAGCCGGCGCGGCGCGCGTCGATGAGGTACAGCACCTCATCGCGCGACAGCCCCGCCGACCGAGCAGGAGCGGCGCTCATCTGGCGCCGCATCTCCTCCATCTCAGCCCGCACAGCCGTGAGCTCTCCCTTAAGACGAAGGACCTCCGCGTTACACGTGAGGGAGGCCATCTCCCTCATGTGCTCCCGTATAGAGCCGGCGGCACTCCGCAGGCCCTGCACGCTTTGGCCCTTCAGGCGGGAGGACTTGAAGGCGATCATCTCGATCGACTTCAAGCCCTCCTCGACCGCCATCGACAGCTGGTCGGACCTTAACACCGGTACAGTTGCCGACGTCGACGCCTCCTCCATCGTCGGGGATTTTCGGAGGAAGGAGCGCCGCCCCTCCTCCCGCCTCAGACGCTCCTCCTCCTTGGCCTGAAAAGCGTCCCGCGCGAGCTCTTCCTCCGCCTGGAGCTCGAGCTCGCGCTCCTTCGCCGCAATATAAGTGGCCCTGGCTTGGGCCAGGCCAACATACATCCCCGTCGTTGGCGGGCGCCCACGCCCTCTTTTTACGGGCTGGCCCCTGATGTTGCTGGGGCCAGTCGACTCCTCACCGTCGCTGCCCGACTCCCCAGGGCTCTTACTGTTACAGCGTTTACGCTGCCACAACCTGGGGGTCGAACAGGGACGGGAGGAAACCGTCTCCATGGACTGACAACTGCTGTCAGAATCAGACAGCTGTGGCCAGTCACATTTTGCGTCTCTGCACGCACTGTGCGGGGTCGTGTCGCACCGCGACAGTGACACCCGCAACTCCTTCACGCCTGAGATTGGGGTCCCAGGCCTCGAAACATCCTGTTTCGCACCTTCCTCTTCGTTTTTATTATTGTTGATTGTTTTTGTATTCAGTTCCATAATAGATCCCACGAGTAGAGACGAAGGGGTTCACTCCCTGGGTGACGCTCATTCCAGGGAGCGGGCTAAATACTGCAGGGTTCGCCAGGTGCCCGTACAGGTTTTAACGACTTCGCTGTCGGGTTTTAAAGACTGTCCTTGTCGCGGGCCGGCCAATTAAGGCAAGCCCTCCGGTCCCTAAGGACACCACGTACCGACTGGAGCCACCAGTCAGATGGTTGCGATGACCTTAGGGGCTACGGAACGCGAGGAGGGTGGCTGGTCCTCCCCAACACCGACGCCTGTGTAGACCCCTGCGCGAGCAGTAGGCCTACGCGTCCACGACTCTCCCCGCTTCTACCGGCCGCAGCCGGGAGCAGACAACAACAAGCTGCGTCGCGACGCTACAACCGGGTCTCCGGGAGCTATCGCGACGCCACAGACCTTGCAGGCCCGCCAGACAACGACCCCCTCGTGCAATGGGGTCAGCTTCAGTCGAGAAGACGACCGACAACCACCGCGCTTCTACCGGCGAAAAAGCCGGGAGCGGACAACAACAAGCTGCGCCGCGACGCTACAACCGGATCTCCGGGAGACGTCGCGACGCCGCAGGCCTTGAAGACCCGCCAAACCACGACCCCCATGTACAATGGGTCAGCTTCGGTCTGTGATACGACCGACCAATCGACGATAACAAACGCTTCCACCGTTGCCGGGAGCGGAACGCCACAATCTTGTCACAGCACTGACTCGCGTGACATCGCGGGCCTAGCAGGCCCGCCAGACCACGACCCCCTCGTGCAATGGGGTCGGCTGTCGGGATATTGGTTCATCGACTTACAGGGGCAGCAGATTTTAGCGCTGCGCCTGTTAGCCGACTATCCAGGATGCACCGTCTTAGTCCAGTTGCCACTCCCCCCGGGCATATAGCCCGAAGGGATAGGAAACCGGTCCAAGCACACTAGGAGGTTCCCCGACCTAGCACCCCAGGTTAGGTTAGGTTTTTTTTTTTTTTTTTTTGTTGACGCGGGGAATGCATTTAGGCACCGTCATCCCAGCTACGGGGGTAGCTGGGACGGTGTGTGGGACTCACCGGTCCCGAAAACAGGGACCGTCCTACCCACTAAACCCCGCGGTGTTCCGACTCACCCTATAGCCGGGCCGAGGGATATGAAAATTAGATTCTACGTCGACCCAGCTAGGGATGCCCCATAGAGTTGGGGCTCTCCTCGGGGGACCAGATGGTCGGCCCCCCAGAGCTCCCTAAGGAGCTGAAGAAAATAAGCCCGCATCGCACCACTCTCGAGCGCCCTTCTGCAAACAGAGGGGGTAGAGAGCGGCCGAGCGGGCGGGCACTAAGGGCACCTCCGGAACACGGGGAGGTGCCTTCCGCCATGTGGCCGTCAATGGGCGGGGTCCCCCGACCTTATGCCCACGGCCAACAAGTATTCAGGGGGGCGCGCAGTGACTCCTTACCGCGGCGCCCCCGAACTGCACGGCGAAGCGGGAGTTCCGTTACTCCCGCTCCCCTGCGCAGTGTGCCTCCCGCCGATTCGATGGCGAATCGGCACGCCTGACTGCCGACCATGGCTTGCACCACGATCGGCAGTGACAGGCCCCTACTGATGCTGTGCAGAGCGGCCGCACAGGCGGAAGGGCCGCACAGTCGGAACAGCCGCACAGACGGACCAGCCGTACAGGCGGAGCAGAAGCCCACACTCAAGCAGCCGCCCAAGCTGCTGTGTGCCGAGGGGCTTAACTGCCGCACAGACAGGCTGCCGTACAGGCGGAAACAGCCGCACATGCGGAACAGCAGCATATGCGGCCACTGCCGCACAGCACCTTGCTCAAACCGGCCGCAGCCGGGAGCACACCTCGCGTGTACACCGCAGGCCTTGAAGGCCCGCCATACTACGACCCCCTCGTGCAATGGGGTCAACTCCGTCAAATGACGGCCAGAACCGCCGCAGATGCGCGGTAACACCATGGGCCTAGCAGGCCCACCGAACTTCGACCCCCTCGTGCAATGGGGTCAGCTTGCCAAGATGTTAAAGGATGGCACACCCCTACTACTGCTGTATGGAGCGGCCGCACAGGCGAACGGGCTGCACAGGCGGAACGGCCGCACAGACGGACCAGCCGTACAGGCGAGCAGAAGCCCACACTCAAGCAGCCGCCCAAGCTGCTGTGTGCCGAGGGGCTTAACTGCCGCACAGACAGGCTGCCGTACAGGCGGAAACAGCCGCACAGGCAGAACACCCGCACATGCGGCCACTGACATACAGCAACTTGCTCCAACCGACCGCAGCCGGGAGCATACCTCGCTAAGAAAGTTGCGACGCTAGGTTAGGTTAGGTTTTTTTTTTTTGTTGACGCGGGGAATGCATTTAGGCACCGTCATCCCAGCTACGGGGGTAGCTGGGACGGTGTGTGGGACTCACCGGTCCCGGAAACAGGGACCGTCCTACCCACTAAACCCCGCGGTGTTCCGACTCACCCTATAGCCGGGCCGAGGGATATGAAAAGTAGATTCTACATCGACCCGGCTAGGGATGCCCCGTAGGGTTGGGGCTCTCCTCGGGGGGCAAGATGGTCGGCCCCCCGGAGCTCCCTAAGGAGCTGAAGAAAACAAGCCCGCATCGCACCGCCCTCGTACGTCCCTCTGGAAGCAGAGGGGGCAGAGAGCGGCCGAGCGGGCGGGCACTAAGGCACCTCCGGAACACGGGGAGGTGCCTTCCGCCATACGATCATCGGTGGGTGAGGTCCCCCGACCACCACCCACCGGAACAACACTAGTCGGGAGCGCGCATGAATTGAGCCATGCGGCGCCCCCGAACCGGACGGCGAGGCGGGAGCGTTTGACCTGCACGCTCCCGCACCCGCAGCTCCTCTCTCTTTGCCGCCATCACCTCATTAGCAAAAGAGGTGACGGCGGCCCAACACTCCTGGCTGCCGACCATGGCTCGCACCACAGCCGGCAGCGACAAATCAAGACCAACACGGCCCGTGAGGGCGACACGCGGCCCGTCCCACGCCGCGCACTCGGCGAGTGTGTGCTCTGCCGAGTCCACGGCGCCACTTGGGCAGTGACGGCACACGGGGTCCGACTCCACACCCACCACCTCCCACAGGTACTTGGCGAAACAGCCATGTCCTGTGAGGAGCTGAGTGAGGTGGTACGTCGGCGCACCGTGCGCCCTCTCCACCCAAGGCCGAAGAACGGGCCGGACAGCCCCCACGAGCCGCGCGCTCGCGGAGGGACACACCAACCTATTGGCCCACTTCCGGAAGAGATCGTCGCGAGCAGACTGTCTCCAGCGGTCGATCTCGTCCGGGAGCGGGCGACCTCCATTACTCCGCACCAGGGCGCTTTCATTATACACGCGAGTGAGGACTCCAGCCTCGAGATCCCACGGGGGGCTTCCGCCAATCAAACACGCCGCCTCGTAAGAGACGGTGCAGTACGCTCGCGCCGCCCTCTGCGCAATCACCCGCTGCGGTCTCCGCAGCAGGGGGATGGTTTTGGCGCAGAGAGCGTCCGACCAAATAGGCGCTCCGTAGAGCGCCTTGGAGCGCACTACACCGTCGTAGAGACGGCGACATGCACTTTCCGGCCCCCCTTTATTGGGGAGCAGCCGCGCCAGTCTTCCGGCGTATGACACCAGTTTGGGTGCCAGGCGCCGGAAGTGCTCGACGAAACCCCATCGACTATCGAGGACCAATCCTAGGTACTTCATGGTCTCCCCGATAGCGATGGGGGTGCCGCTCACCACAATGAAGGAATCTCGAGGTGGCCCCCGCCGAGGCCCGTGGAAAAACACGGCCTCGGACTTTTCGAGAGCCACCTGGAGTCCCAGCGCCCTGATGCGGCTGACCACCTGGGCAACGCCCGCGGTGGCCAGAACCTTCGCGTCCCTGAATTCTGGGCCCCGCGCGGTGACGAGGGTGTCGTCGGCGTAACAAATAATGCCGACTCCCGTAAGAGTTGCACCGCGCAGGACCCAGTCATAGCCGATGTTCCACAGGAGCGGACCAAGCACCGACCCCTGTGGAACACCGCACGACATCTCCTTGCGGACTATTCCCGACCGGGCCGGGTAGATAATGGCCCGGTCCACGAAATAGTCCGCAAGGACGCGCCTGAGGTACCACGGGACCTTGTGGTACCTCAGCGCCTCGGCGATGGTCTGCCAGGGGATGGTGTTGAAGGCGTTCGCGATGTCCAGCGACACCGCCAACAACACCTCCCCCCGACCTACCGCCTCTTGGACGCTGTCCCTGAGTCGGGAGATGGCGTCCAGGGTAGACCGCCCGCGACGGAACCCGTACTGGCCGCCGTCGAGGTTGGGCCCCGCCCCCTCAAGGTGCCCGACGAGACGAGCAGCGAGCACCCGCTCGAAAAGTTTGCTCATCTCGCCGAGCAGAACAATGGGGCGGTAGGCCGACGGCGACTCGACGGGGCGCCCGTGCTTCTTAAGCAGCACGAGCTTCCCCGTCTTCCACGTTCGCGGGACTCTACCCGACGCCAAACACTCCGACATCAGGGAGAGCGTCTCTTCTTCGAACGCCGGCATGACCAGGGCGACGACCCGCCCTGGGATGCCGTCCGGACCGGGGGCGCGGTGTCTCAACTTGAGCTTGAGAACCGCCGCCCCCAACTCGGCATCGGACACGGGCGGGATCGCCTCCGTGTCAGCCGGCGTTCCCTCTGGTGCTGCCATACACGGTGGGACCCACTCTTCCCGCGCAGGGAAGAGGGAGCTGACGACTACATTCACGAAGGTGGGCTCGAGAGACCTAGTAAGCGGGGGCGCATAAGGCCGGAGTTTGTCGCTCACGGCCTTATACGGGCGCCCCCACGGATCTCCATTTAACGTCTCGAGCCACACCTTCCACGACTCATCTTTGGCGGCCTTGATTGCCGAGCGAAGGGCCGCTCGGGCGTCCCGGTATGCGGCGCGCAACTCCTCCATGAGGACAGGGTTTCCGTTCCTTCGACCGCGGTAGCGGGTGTACCGACGCTGGGCTGCGTGACTAGCAGCACGCAGCCCCTCCAGGTCGTCGTTCCACCAATACACCCGCCGCCGCGGGTGAACTGATCCTGCCCTCCGCATCGCCGCATCGCAGACGCGAGTCAGAGCCCCCGATAACCGCTCCGACCTCGCGTCCACGTCCGGGCTTCCGCCGAACGCGGCCCATCGCTCGACGATGGCCGCCTCTTCCGCCAGCTCCCGGTTAAGCGTCTTTAGTCGCCACCGTGGGCCCTCACCGGCCAGGGGACGATCCTGAGCCCTCAGGGCGGGGGAGACGATATCGAACCGGACATACCGGTGGTCCGACATCGTCTCCACCTCCGTTACCACCCTCCAGCCACGTACGTGGTTCGCCAGGCCAGAACTGGCGAAGGACACGTCCACGATGGACGTGTTCCCGTTCTCCCCCACGTACGTGGGGACCGTCCCCTGATTTAGCAGCACCAGATCCATGGACACCGCCCAATCCTCCAACAACTCCCCCCGCAAGTCCGTCGCCGGAGATCCCCACGCCGTAGAGTGGGCGTTGAAGTCCCCGACGACGATGAGCGGGGTGGGGTGTGCTTCCGCCACAAGAGCCCCGAGCTCAACGAG
Organism: Miltochrista miniata; assembly: GCA_933228765.1. Lineage (NCBI taxonomy): Eukaryota > Metazoa > Arthropoda > Insecta > Lepidoptera > Erebidae > Miltochrista > Miltochrista miniata. The sequence continues at coordinate 20,875 of CAKOGA010000071.1, forward strand.
TAACTGCTCGAATTGAGCACGGGTCTTCCTGGGCGGACAGTACACCCCGATCACTGCAGCGTCTCCCAGCAGCGCGAGGACGCACATTCGTCCTTGGGACACCCTATCAAAGGCGCCCCGCTGGGAGACGATAGCCACTCCACCGTCGCGGTCGCTGGCCCAATCATCACGGGCACGAACCGCGTACGGTTCGGCGACTACAGCCACGGTCGTCTGCCACTGCGCTACGGACTGGATCAAAACATCCTGGGCCGCAGCGCAGTGCCTGACGTTGGCCTGCAGGACCGAGAATGTGGACATTTAAGATTGGGTGGTGTCCATAACCTCCTCAGTTTGGGTGGGAGCGGGGTCCGCGACCGGCCCGACCCGCTTCCCACCGACTCCTCCTCGGCGACGACGCCGCTTTTTTGACGCCGCCAGGCAAGCCTTGGCGCCCAGGCGGTGCGCAGCGGTCTCTCCCGCCGCCGCACACACGGGGCAGTGCGGTTCCGCGGCGCAGCCGGCCGCTTTGTGGCCGGGCTGCCCGCAGCGGAAGCACAGGGCGCTGCGGTCAACTCCCGCAGCACACCTGGCCCCCACGTGCCCCACATCCAGGCAGCGGAAGCACCGCTGCGGCCTGGACTCCAAAAGGACCGCACGGACGCGGGTCCAACCGATCACTACGGGGCGGCCATCAGTTAAAAGTTTGGCCGCCGCGACGGGGCACTTTACCCACGCCGTACCCTCTCTGCTTGCCTGGCGGACGATAGCCCCGACAACGACGCTGGTGATGGCGCAACCTCCAACGTCCGCCACCACCCGCGCCACAACCTCCTTCGTCGCTGAATCGCCGAGGCCGGAGATGCGCAGCTCCGCGCACTTCTCCGGCCTGGCGACACGAACGTCGTCGCCGAGGGACGCCCTTAGTTTTTCCGCTAATGCGTCCGCTTTGGCGCTCCTCTCCGCACCAGCCACCTCGAGGATACGTCCCCCGGTGGCTGCAGTGCGGAAGCGCAAGCCGTCGATGCCGAGGCTTTTGAGGTCGATTGACCTCTCAGCCTCGGCAAGCTTTTCGGCGTATGTCACGCCCCGAACCTCCGCTTCCCGCTGCAGCGTAATAACCACCGCTGCGGTTCGCGGTGAGCGGAGATTCGGGGCGCTCTTCTTCTTTGCGCCTGGCTTCGCGGGTGCCCTAGCGGGCGCATTAGCGGGTTTCTTCGGCCGCTTAACAACATTGTTCCACGTCTCAGTTTGGGACTGAGACGTGGAAGCCGGGGCCGGTTGGCTTAAGGCCGACTGACGCTCTCGGCGCGTCGCCTCTACCTCACGCGCCGCAGCGCTCTTCTTCTTCCTCCTGTTCTTCTTCTCCCCCTGAGCTGGGAGAGAAGAAGAAGAGGCCGGCGGAACGGCCACGACAGTTTCCGTCACCTCCACCTCAGATGTGGAGGGGACGGCAGGCAGAGGCGCGGCGGCAGAGGCGCCAGCGGCCTTGCGCTTTGAGCGCGTGGGCGCCGAAGCGCCGACGGAAGGGCCCGTTGACTGGGCGACAGGTGCACCGCCAGGTGCTGGAGCACCGGCCATGCGGGCAGCGTTGCGTGCGTCCGCCGCTAGGGGAGGACGCAACCGAGGCGCCGGGAGCAGCCGATCCTCAAAGCCGGCGCGGCGCGCGTCGATGAGGAACAGCACCTCATCACGCGACAGCCCCGCCGACGGTGTTGGAGCGGCGCTCAACTGGCGCCTCATTTCCTCCATTTGGGCCCGCACGGCCACGAGCTCTCCCTTCAGGCGCATGACCTCTTCGCTACACTTGAGGGAGGCCATTTCTCGCATGTGTTCCAGAATTGACCCGGCGGCACTCCGCAGGCCCTGGACGCTCTGGCCCTTCAGGCGGGAGGATTTGTAGGCGATCGTATCGATCGCCTTCACCGCCTCCTCTACCGCCTTCGACAGCTGCTCGCACCGCAATACCGGAGCAGCTGCAGACGTCGACGCCTCCTTCTCCATCGTCGGGGATTTGCGGAGGAAGGAGAGTCGCCTCTCCTCCCGCCGCCGACGCTCCTCCGACGCTTCGTGTGCGGCCTGCGCGAGCTCTTCCTCCGCTTGGAGCTCGAGCTCGCGCTCCTGGGCCGCGATATAGTTGGCCTTGGCTTTGGCCAGGCCAACATACTGGCCCGTCGTTGGAGGGCGCCCACGCCCTCTTTTAACGGGCTGGCCCCTGATGGTGCTGGGGCCAGCCGACTCCTCACCGTCGCTCCCCGACTCCCCTGGGCTTTTACTGTTGCAGCGCTTGCGCTGCCACAACCTGGGGGTCGGGGAGGGACGGGAGGAAACCGTTATCATCGACTGGCAGCTGCTATCGGAGTCCGACAGCCGCTGCCAGTCGCATTTGATCGCGCTTTCCGAGAGCGAATTGCGGGTGTCGCAGCGCGACAACGACACCCGCAATTCCCTCCCGCCCGGGGTTGGAGTCCCGGGCCTCGACGCTTTCGCGTCACTCCCATCGTCAGATTTCACTTTCGCATCCATGCTCGTATCGATTAAAATTCTCTTATGGCCACAAGTATAGTCGCTGCAGTTCGGTCACCCAACTTGCCACTCCGTTACGGTGGTCAAGTTGGGGTCCAGGGCGGACGACGTGGACGTATGCAATCGACACTTGGGGCCCCGCCCCAGGTTAGGTTAGGTTAGGTTAGGTTAGGTTAGGTTAGGTTAGGTTAGGTTAGGTTAGGTTAGGTTAGGTTAGGTTGGGGCGGGGCCCCAAGTGTTACTCGAGTGCGTCCACGTCGCCCGCCCTGGACCCCAACTTGACCACCGTAACGGAGTGGCAAGTTGGGTGACTGAATCTCGGTAACGTAACTTGTGTGGCCAGATCGGTAGTCATTAAGTGTCATCTTAGTGTTTTTCCCTGTGTGAGCTTTGCTGTGTGTGTTTTGTTGACCCATTCCACTTGGTGCGCGGTAACGCAGTGGCCAGTGGGTGGTGTTTCGCTCCTCTACGTATCTGTATTGTTGTCTGTCCTGCATTTAATAATATTACAACGACTTGGCTTTTGTTTTCCTGGATTTGTTTTTTGCATTTTGTTTTGGTTGCTGTTGCTGTCTTGTTGCGGAATCTGTTCTCAGATTTCGTAGTCAGGACAAAAATTCTATCTCCATCTGACTCAGTCGTGGGCAGTGCCCTCTACTGGTCAATGGATTCCGAGTCCGCTGACGGTTTTGTCTCGGACGGAGGCGAACGCTTTTCGTCCCCGTTTCATCTTGAGGACAAGCGTTCTACCCTTGGTAAGAAACGGGAGCGAACCTCCTGTTTCTTCACCTCGGGTCTTACTGAAGACGGAAGTGATGATGATGATTCCCCGGAGAGGAAGGCCCAGAGGCGATCATCTAGGGGAAGGGGATTTACTCACCATGTGGGGAAGTCCCGAGCTCTGAAGGAACTCCGGGAAAGGCCTGAAGACACTGAATCCGATTGCACAGTGGTGCATAATTCAAGGCACTCCCCGAAAGGAGGAGTCGGCAAGGGATCCTCAACGTTGCGAGCAATGGAGGAATTAATTCACCAGGCGGAAGAGGACGCAGGTACCCTGCATCAGGTGGCTTCTACATCAAAGAACCTGAAGGGTACCTGCGTTAGAGAAATAAAGCAGCGCTCAGCGTCGTTGCTGCAAACCGTGAAGTCGCTGGCTGGGCGAAACGACTGCGAGGAGATGAGGCGGTTGAGGGCGGACAACAAACGCCTTCGAGGACAGCTGTCCGCCCTCCAAGAGGAAGTGGCTGCCCTGCGCCGGGAGTTCGCCGAAGGCAGGAGACGCCGATCAGAGAGCCCCACGCCGCTCAAAGAACCTGAGCCTGCTCTAGAAGACATAAGAGCGGCCCCATCGAACGAACGTGGGATTACCATGGGGGATCTGGAGGGTATAGTAAGTCGCCTCCAGCGTGAATTGATGGACCACGTTGGGGGCGTTATAAGCGCCAGACTGGAGGGGCTTGAGGTGGATGGACGCCTCCTGCCTACCCAACCCCAGCTCCACCGACCGCCGTTGGCAGCCGAAGGTAATAAAGGGAAAGGGAAGGGGAAGCGCACTGCGACTCCTGCTGCAATCGCACCCACTACTCTGGCCCCTCCGGCAAATATGCCGAAGGAGGCCAGACAAAAAAGGATGGTCCGAGCTGAAGAGCAAATTGCTGGTCCATCACATGAGGAGCAACCAGTGGTCGAAGCAGCCTGGACGACCGTGGTAAAGAAAAAGAGCAAGAAGAAACTGCCGACCAAGGCTCAAGAGCCGAAGAAGATCAGGCTCCCGAAGCCGCCCAAGACACTGGCGGTGGTGGTGTCCCTGAAGCCAGAAGCGGTGGCGGAGGGCGCCACATACAGGGATGCCATTGCCAAGGCGAAGGCGTCAGTGAGCCTGGGTGAGCTCGGCATTGGGCCAACCAAGTTTAGAACCGGCATCACGGGAGCTCGCATCATAGAGCTCCCAAAAGAGTATCATATCATCATAGAGTAGGGATCTGGAGTCCTGGGTTCTGTCCCTGGGGCTTCAGATCCTTAATGTTGGAAACACCCCAACTTGCGTGCGGTGGCAGGGCACGTCAAGAGTTGATGTGACCTTTGCCACCGCGTCGCTAGCTCCCTGCATACAGGGCTGGCGAGTGATGGAGGACCCGGAGACCCTATCTGACCACAGATATGTCAGATACGAGGTCTCCACTACACCAACGGGGGTCCCTCCTCTCCGCTTCCGGACGTCGACGGGCGTATCCAGATTTCCTGGATGGGTTCTGAAGCAGCTCCAGCCAGATGTAGCTGAGGAGGCGGCAATGGTGCGTGCGTGGGCTGAGGTGCCCCAAACTATGTGTGAGGACCCCAATGCCATGGCGGAGTTACTTGCTGACGACATGAAGGTCGTGTGTGACTCCGCCATGCCAAAACGACGGGCGGGCCCTCAAAACCGAGGCCAAGTGTACTGGTGGACGCAGGAAATCTCCGACCTGCGTGCTGTCAGTACAAGGGCAAGGCGTGCGTACCAGCGCTGCCGCAGGCGCGCCCGCAGAGTGCCTGGTGAAGAGGAAATGCTTCACCAGGCATACAACGATGCCCACAAAGCGCTCAGAACCGCCATCGGAAAATCCAAAGTGGACGCCTGGAACCAGTATTTGGAAGTTCTTGACCGCGACCCCTGGGGTCGACCATACAGGACGATAAGGCGGAAGCTAACATCACCAGCCCCATCAACTTCCGACATGGAACCATCGGTACTACGGAGAGTACTGATGACTCTGTTCCCCAACCCCGGAGTTTTCGTACCCCCCAGCATGCCGCCCTCCGATTCTGCCTCGGAGGGGTGGGCTATTGGGCCGCCAGTGTCGGATGCAGAGTTCGGTGTCGTGCGGGAACGGCTCCGCCAGAAGAATAAGGCGCCAGGGCCAGATGGAGTCCCAGCCAAAGTCATTGTAACGTTGTTAACAACACTAACACTTGCATTTCATGGTGTGTGACCCCCAAAGGCGGAAGTAGGGGGCAAACTAGCTACAGGCGAGTCACTTTCGTAGATTAGAGAGAGTGACTCAAATGTCCTAAGTTTTGTTCCCGACCAAAGCTGACGGGTGATTAAATAGCATGGAATGTAGTGTGACACTGGCCCACTGAAAAGCTGATGCTTTCAGGAAGAGAGAGAGAGAAAAGAAAAGATTGAATTTGAACTGTAAATAATTAATGATTTATTAAAATTTAGCACTTGGGGGTCGTGGGTGTTTCGAGCAGCAAGTGCGATCTCCGATGGCCTTCGCAGGGTTCCGACTTATCTTAGTGGTTCTCAAGGCTGATGCAGTCCGTGACGTAGCCGTGCCGTCCACAAATTCGGCTGGCGCGGTGTTTTCGACCCGCAGGGTGGATGCTGACAACCCGTAGGGTGGACGTTGACAACCCGTAGGGTGGATGCTGACAACCCGTAGGGTGGACGTTCCTGCTTGGAACCCGCAGGGTGGACGTTGACAACCCGTAGGGTGGATGCTGACAACCCGTAGGGTGGACGTTCCTGCTTGGAACCCGCAGGGTGGACCCTGGAATGTTCCAGATGACGGGTTAGCTGGAACCCTTTTTCCCGCCCATTGCTAAGACAGCCGACTCCTGTTAACCATTTCAGGAATCGGGGGTCTCACAATGTTTGCTGATATTCTACTTTTACAAAGAGATTTTTTCACACCCCTTTAATCTACCCTCCCATAACAGGGTTGACCAACAGCCGTTAATTTTCACTGTTTTAAAAATCTAGATTCATTATAAATAATTTGACTCACCCAATGATGGGGTTATTGACGCTCGCAGCTAAATCGCTGATCACTTTGGGAGCACCTGGCTCCTAACAATATTTTTTCACTTTGAAATTATACTCTGATGCACCTACGCCTTCGCGACTAGTGACTTTACATTATTTGAGTAATGGGGGCTTCGAAATTCGCGCGCGGTTGTTTTTATATTTTTGTACAGCGCCTCTAGCGGCACCACTCGAAACTACTAAACGTCAAGACCGCTTTTTAAATACGAATGAGGCTTCCGCCGTTGCGACAATAACTCGGTAGATGGCGCTTTCATTTATTAATCTACGTTTTCATTTTAAAACCCCTAATGTTGAGCCCCTAATTGCACCCGTTGTTCCACAACGTTACATCATGGCTGTCGCCCTGGGACCTCTGGAGGAGCGTTTCCGTGCGTTAATGGACCTCTGCATCGCAAAAGTCTGTTTCCCTGGCAGGTGGAAAATGGGGCGTCTGTGCCTGCTGAGAAAGGAGGGTCGTCCAGCGGATTCGCCGGCGGGTTATCGTCCGGTTGTGCTGCTCGATGAGGCGGGGAAGGCTTTCGAGAAAATCCTTGCCTCCCGCATCATCGGGCATCTCGAGAGTGCGGGGCCGGACTTGGCCGATAGTCAGTATGGCTTTCGAACCGGGCGGTCAACCGCCGACGCAATCAGCCGTCTCGAAAAGTGGACGAAGACAGCAACGGCACGTGGGGAGGTGGTGTTGGGGGTGTCCTTGGACATAGCCAACGCCTTCAACACCATCCCCCACGAATGCATAGAGGAAGCACTTCGCTTTCACAAAGTGCCTCCGTATCTGTGTGCTCTCATCAGCGGGTACTTGAAGGATAGATTCGTTCTGTATGAGGACCCTGACGGCCGGATTCAATCCTGGAGGATGTCGGCGGGTGTGCCCCAGGGCTCCGTGTTAGGCCCACTACTATGGAACCTGGGGTACAACTGGGTTCTCCGGGGCTCACTGCTGCCGAGAATGATCGTCGTCTGTTTTGCAGACGACACTCTGGTGGCGGCAGCAGCTAGAGACTGGGAGGATGCAGTCCATCTCGCGTCAGTCGGCACCTCCATGGTTGTCCGGCGCATTCGCTTGTTGGGGCTGGAAGTGGCCCTGGACAAAACTAGGGCCATGTATTTTCATACGCCACGTCGGAGTGTCCCCACAGGACTAAGGGTCCTTGTTGACGGCACACGTATACAGGTCGAGGCAAACATGAAATACCTCGGCCTAACCCTCGACCCGCGATGGAGCTTTTGCAAGCATTTCGAGCTCCTCGCTCCTAAATTGTGCGCTACTGCGCGATCACTTGGTCGCCTTCTCCCCAATATTGGAGGGCCGGGCTCCGCATGCCGTCGACTGTATCATGGGGTGATGCGGTCGATGGCGATGTACGGGGCCCCAGTGTGGGCAGACAGCCTAACACGCCATACGCGGGCTCTTCTGCGCCAACCACAAAGGGCGATCGCGACCCGGGCGGTGCGGGCTTACCGGACGGTCAGCCACGGAGCGGCCTGCGTTCTAGCGGGCACTCTCCCGTGGTCGATTGAGGCACCGGTACTGGCGGAAGTGCACCGACTGAGGGTCGATGCCAGAGTGAGGGGTGAGCGACCTGACCTCGAGGAAGTCGAGCAGGTTCGTTCACAGGCGCGGAGAGAGGCGATGCGGCGCTGGGAGGAGGCGCTGACGTCCCCTGATGCTGGCCACCGGACAATCGAAGCGATTCGTCCGGTGCTGGAGGAGTGGGTGAGCCGCCGAGATGGGGAACTCACCTATCGCCTGGTGCAGATATTGACCGGACACGGGTGTTTCGGTCACTATCTGCACCGGGTCGCCCGGCGAGAGGAGACGCCCGCGTGTCATCACTGCGGCGCTCCTGACGACTGTAACACTCTGCAATACTCACCAACACATTATCCATACGTTCTAGTATAATACTCTCTTTTTGTCTCGTGATAACGAGGATTTCATACATTAAGCACATTAACACAAAGATATTAAACTCGATATCTTTCTGTCGTTTTATTCCGTGTTTACATCCAGTCACAATACTACACATACACATAGGTTAGACGTCGTGAATCTGACATTGTCATTTTGACAGTGACAATGACTGATCCTTGTCAACGAAATAGTTTAGGAATAAAAAAAAAAAGAACATAAAAAAAAAATAGTTTTATTTAGTGTACAATAAATCTAGATTAGAATAAATAATAGGTATATTAAATTAGTAAACAGATTTGGAACTAATGATAATTTATATATAGTTTACGAGCGGATCAATTTCGGAGTGGTCACACCAGAATTCACGTTCCGCGTAACGTAGAACATTATGTCAAATAGTGGATAAAATATTCGCTTAAGAGGATAGGATGGTTAATGTACAGGATAGTTTTAGCTTCAGTTAATGACATGGCGTTAATGCGATAAAGCCCTAATCGTGTATGGCGTATGAGAGGTGGAGGAATAAAAGTCACGAACGGAACGTGAGGGATGAGTGAAATGAAACGGACCGTAGATGTAACTGACCAAGCGGGTTTGGCTTGGTGGGAAGGGGAAGAGACGAAAAGCAAAGATGGAGGCAGTCGGCATTTTTTTCTCTCGAGCGAGAAGACCCGTAAGGTGTCTCTTCAAGAGCAATTCGTACCATCACAGGACCCGCAAAAAGGTATTTATAAGCTAGATAGACCTTGTAATAATCGCGATCTGTGAAGTGCGTGCTGATTGCTAATGACGCGTAACTTTTGTTGTAGCGGGTCTTTGGAGTACCTACCTATTATTGCTGGGAATACCTGTCCGTCCCTTGGCGGAATCCCAACACGGAGGAATTCTTCCCCGTGAACCCATCAGCGTGGGACGCGTGATCCACAGACGGGACTGCGCGCCGCTGACGAGCCCGGCTTTGTAGCGGTAACCGGTTCTCGCACCGGCATTTTTTATTCTCTTTTTTACGCCACGTGCATTTCTTTTTCACTACTTGGCACCAAGGAGGGCCACCAGGATTCTTCTTATACATCCATACGCGAGGTTGATTACTGCATCTCGTTGGTTAGCGGTGCCTACGCGATAGTCCACCGACAGTTTAACAACGTAGTTCACCTTCAGGAGGCTGCATAACGATCCGAGAATGTAACTAGATTTATTTAGCCTTTAAATCATAGATTATAATAATGTTAACCAGAATGGATCCATCTCTAGGTCGCTAGATTAAAGTATATTTTGTTAGCCACGTCACAAGGTGATGTTTAGTTAATTGTGTCAAATGAAATAATTTCATCGCATCGGCGCAAGAGCCGGCCAGGTCAATAGATCTGATATAAGTTTATAGCAAGTAAGTAAAGTGTGTGTAGATATAAGTATTCTAACTGGAGTAATACTGGTACATCCTGCTATATATATATAGGCTAAGTAGTGCGTTTGATATACCACAAGGCCTGTGGTTTTTGTATTGTAGACCATTAAACGTGGTGATAATAATATACACTGGTTTTTCTTTCACGAACTCACTGCAACAGGGGTTTACTAGCCAGACAACACGGCCCTTAACCTAAAAGGTCCACTGTATCTCCGGCTGCTGTTATCCAGGTAATCTTCTTTTACAAATCAAACTATTGTAACACGGGACTTGGGAAGTCCACACCGACACCCTTGACGCCCGTTACGTTACATGGCGCCCGAACTTTATTTTATTGTGATTACCTATTAAAGTGCTGCATGTACAGCGCCTGAATTCAATTGAAATTAGTTGGTAACCATTGTTGCAATTGAGCTTCGGGGGGGAATTTCCTTTGTGTTTATCTTTTGAGGGATACAATTTTTATTGTTGTATCTAGGCTTGAAAGCAGTAGCTTTACTTTAAGAAAATTAATAGTTCATACTTCACCGTTCCCTCAGGAATATGTCAAAATTTTAAATATTGACATATTGATGGTTTATAGATATTGAATCTGGTCACTCACCCTATTAAGAATTCATATCCGTGAAGACCAGACCACAAAATGTGTAAATTTTGACTTTTTTATGCAAATTTAAGTTTTTTTTCTTTAACAAAAGTTTCATCCAGAACTAACAACATTTTTTAAATATTGACATCTGGATGGTTTAAGTGTTTAATATAATTGCTTACACTGCTTAGAGTTAATGACAGTAAGAAACCAAACCAAAATATGTGCAAATTTTGTTTTTGTGAACAAATTTGTGTTTTATGAGTTGTCGTTCTCATCCCGGCAAAAATCAACTTTTTAAGTATTAACAGATTGGTGATTTTTAAACTTCTATCTGATTCGGTGCACCATTCCGCATTGATAAACACTAGGACCAGATAAAGTCTTGTGTCAATTTTCGGTTTTGTGAGCAAATTTGAGTTTTTTTGTCTTATCGTTCTCCCGACAAAAATCAACTTTTTAAATATCAACATATTGGTTGTTTTTATAGTTTTATCTGATCTTGTACACCCTTTAGAGCTTAAATACACAAGGATCAGGACTAAATAGTTGCAGGTTTTGTTTTTATTAACAAAATTGAATTTTTTCATAGTAATTTTTACGAACATACTTTTGAAACATAACTTTGTTGTTATTGTGTCTGTGGCATTGCTACAGTGATTATACCATTACTACTACTACTACTAGAGCATTTTAGGCTAAATACAAACTAGATATTAAGAACTTATTTATAAAAAATGTCAAAAACTCCAGATACTGATGCAAGTGAATTTGCTTCACCGGTGCATAGTCGGAACGTTATGCAGGTAACTTCTAGCCCGTATACACGACCTTTAGAGGTACACATACCTATGGATACCGTAAATACACGTCCCCGAGTCAACGTGAACCGGACTTCATCTTTGGCTCCCGAAACGTTTACGACATCCATAGTCTCTAATACGACCACCCATTATGCTGCCTCTCACAGCAACACACAAGAGACATACGTGGCACAAGAACCGATAGCACACGCACATAAGACATTCCCCATTAAAACTAGTGAAATTTTTGACAACATGAACCAAGGTAATGGTATAACACAAGTAGTTGCACCGCCCCCCAGTGCGCATGTGTACTACAAATCATTGAATTTAGCTTCCCTTAAACTCAAGTATAACGGAGAGTCAGATATTGACGACTTCCTCCTTAGGGTTAATGAAACACGTATCGCACGACAGATTGACGATACAACATTAGTAAGAGGTTTTTCAGAACTGTTATCTGACACCGCACTCAAGTTTCATAGAACAATCCAACATAAAATTAACTCTTGGTTTGATATTTGCGTTGAATTTCGAAAATTCTTTCAATCAAAGGATTACAACTACAACATAGAGAGACAAATTCGTGAAAAAAAGCAGAAGCTAGGTCAGTCTGTATCATTCTTTATTTTAGATATCCAGGATTTAAACAATAGACTAACATATCCTATTACAAGCGACAACCTACTTGAAATTATAAAACACAATTTGCTACCTACATACGCCCAACTATTAGCCATCAATGATATTACTACCTTTGACCAATTGGTCAACGTGTCCAAGAATTATGAGGCTTATTCTGGTGTTTTATGTCAATCTAAACCGGTTGGCAAGCGCGAACTCAATGCAGTCAGCGTCGGCAAATTACCTGACAGGCGCGGCTCACCTATTACTTGCCTTAAATGTAAAAAAGTCGGCCATAGTTATAAGGTGTGTAGGTCAATACCAGGCATAATATGTTTCAAGTGCGGTGCTAAGAGGGTGACGATTAGGAACTGCACCCAATGTAACACAGGCTTGCGCTCGCAGTCTACTACACAGACACTTAATAAAAAAAACTGATGGGGCCCCCGAGCAAGTCGTTACACACACAAACAGTCTCTTCGCCTGAAATATCGTCATTCGTAGGGGATAATCGGTTGTTTGTTAAATTCACAATAAAGGACCGTAATTTCGAAGCATTGCTCGATCCTGGGGCACATTTATCAGTTTTAGGTGCGAATAAGCATCGATATTTTCAAAGACTTGGATGGACATTACATGCTAGGGATGCTTCAGTCGTGCCAGCAGTATTTTTAGCGGATTTATCTCAAATTAAAGTCATTGGCATAATGTCTTTGCCAATAACTTGTAATGGGATAACTGCCCACTTTAATTTTTTAGTTTGCCCTGACATACATCACGAAATCTTGTGCGGTATGGATTTCGCTGATGCATTTGGTCTAGTGGACATTTTTAAGTTTGGAGATGTCGTGAGGAGAGGCAACTCCACAAGTTATAGTGCTTGCAGTGCGTTGTGTAAGGTGAAAGCTTTAATACCCAGAGATGATCTAACATCTCAACAAGCCAAACATCTACAAAAAGTAATGAATGACTTTGAGTCAATTTCATCAGAAAAAAAAGGTTTAGGGAAAACGCATATCGTTACACATAAAATTATTACACAGGGAGAGCCTATTAAACAAAGATATTACCCTTTATCGCCTGCTAAGTTGACAGCATTGAATAGGGAGGTGGACGAGATGTTGAGGCTCGATGTCATCGAACCGTCGAGGTCACCATGGTCCAACCCGGTTGTCATGATCCCAAAGAAAGATGGATCATGGAGATTCTGCCTCGACGCGCGTAAGCTCAATGATGTCACGGTTAAAGACTCGTACCCACTTCCTTATATAAATTCGATTTTGGACAATCTGCGAGGAGCACATTATCTTAGTTCAATTGATTTATCATCGAGTTTTTGGCAGGTCAGTTTGTCAAGTCAGGATGGAATAGACGGCAAAGGTACTTCTTGTGAGAAAACAGCTTTCGTAGTCCCTAATAGAGGTCTTTTTCATTTTAAAAGAATGCCATTCGGATTATCCAATGCGGGAGCGGAAATGCAAAGGCTAGTTGATTCGCTATTTCTGCACAAATTTGACGGAAAAGTTTTTTGTTATCTGGACGATCTTCTGATTGCCACAGAGTCATTTTCTGAACATATGGAGATACTTGCTGCTGTAAAGAGGTCGCTTAGTGACGCTGGTCTCACTATCAACTTAAAAAAGTGCGAATTTTGCAAAGGAGAGCTTAGATACTTGGGATACATCATCAATACACAAGGTTTGCGCACTGACCCAGAGAAGCTGAGCAGCATTCAGAATTTCCCACAGCCTAAAACTGCCAAGCAGCTACGAGGATTTATAGGTCTATGTTCATACTATCGTAGGTTTGTTAAGGATTTTTCCACCATCATAGCACCTATGACAGCGTTGGTAGGTAAGAAGAAAGGCAGTGACGGCATCCAATGGTCCGAAGCAGCTGAGGATTCTTTCAATACCCTTAAAAATGCTTTAATAACAGCTCCAGTTTTGGCGTCGCCAGAATTTTCGAAACCTTTCGTGCTTCATTGCGACGCATCATCCGTAGGCATTGGTAGTGTTTTGACGCAGGACATAGATGGAATCGAGCGTCCTGTGGCTTTCTTTTCACGTTTACTGGCAAAACCTGAGAGAAATTACAGTACAACAGAGCGTGAACTGCTCGCGGTAGTGGATTCCATAAATCATTTTCGTGCTTACATAGAAGGTACTAAGTTCACGGTCATCACTGACCATATGAGTTTAAAGTGGCTTAAGTCTTTAAATAACCCCTCAGGCAGGTTGGCCAGATGGGCAATGCAGATATCCACTTTTAATTTTGACATTTGCCATAAGGCAGGTAAGCTTAATGTCGTACCAGATGCACTATCCCGAATTTCGGTCGATGCTATTACTTTCAATCAAGAACTTTCTTCAACTTCTGATGAGTGGTATAAGAAGATGTATAACGGCTGTAAAACTATGCCTACTCGTTTCAAAAATTTTCAGATCCTAGGCAACAATTTGTTTAGATTTTGCAAAGGTGGCTCTTGTACTTCAAAAAACAATTGGAGGTTAGTAATTCCTAAAGAGCTGGTCGATGAATGCATCAAGGAAAACCATGACTCCTTCTGTAGTGTACACCCAGGAGTTCAAAAAACGTATTTGAAAATTAGGGAACATTATTATTGGCCAAATATGTTTGAAAATGTTAAGGAATTTGTCACACGGTGTGACAAGTGTAAAGCATATAAACACTCAAATTCACCACCTCACGGACTCATGACAAATCAAAAGGAGGTGGACGTTCCGATGCACACGTTGTCAATAGATATTATAGGCCCATTACCTAAAGCATATTCGGGTCATATATACATTCTGTCAGTTGTAGACGTTTTCTCAAAATTTGTATGGCTTCACCCCCTCCGTACTGCAACCACTCAAACGGTCACTTCATTTTTGGAAAAGGAATTGATCTTGAAATGGGGAACCCCCGCGATTCTTATTTGTGACAACGCTACCATATTTAAAAGCAAATCGTTTAAATCATTTTGCGATGGATATTCTATCCCTCGAATTTTCTATACGGCGCATTACGCACCGCAAGCGAATACAGTCGAACGGTATAACAAAACCGCTGAAGTCTGTTTATCCATACTAGTTGAACAAGATCAACGTAATTGGTCCAAATACCTTCAGCAAATTCAGCTATCACTGAATAGCACGGTGAACCTAGCAACGGGATACACACCGTACTTCTTAGCCACCGGTCGTGAAATAGTCACTGACGGTCAATTCCATTCAATTCTTAGGGATTTACCAACATCAGCTGATGATCTAACCATAGGCGATAGAAGCGCAGCGGCATCATCGTTGTTGGAATTGGGAAAAATTTTTGACAAGGTAGTAGATGCATTAACTCAGGCGTACCAGAAAAATTCACAACATTATAACCTAAGACGACGACACTTCACAGCGAAAATAGGCGATGTGGTCTGGCGAAGGAACTTCGTACAATCTAACGCAGCGAAGTATTTCTCCGCCAAGCTGGCGCCGAAATTTGTGAAGTGCACGGTTGAAAGGAGGTTGTCAGATGTAGTGTATGAGCTACGCGAGTTATCGTCAGGATCTGTTGGTAAATTTCATGTAAAGGACATCTTGCGTGTAGATTAAATTATTTACACACCCTGTCCGATATTGTTGCTGGTCTAGTGGTATTTACTCCGAACCCAAGATTTTTTTTTTTGATCGTAGGGCTAGGCAAGCATTTATCGAAACTAATGTATGCAATTAATAATTGCTTTGCCGTTTGTGTTTTTACATTGTGTTCTTATTCTTACAGTTAATGTTTATATGATATGATACTTAACAACGCATGAGCAAAAAAGTTGTTTTTCTTGACAGTCAAATGATTGACCGACAGTACGATTGGCCAAAGTATGAAAAACCCTTACAGAATATAAGACTGATGAATGACAGCATGTAAATAATTATGGAATGATAGAAGCAAATAAGAAAGGGAAGGATAAGTGCATGACTGAATGATAGGTGGAAAATAAGCTTTAAATATTATTATATGTATTATTATAATTATTATTAATATGGAAAGGATGACGAATGCATGTACATAGATAAATATAAAATACTGTGTGAGGTATGGAAGAGTGAAGTACGCGTTTTGAAAGGAATACCTATCCAGCTGTGATCATTCTAAAGGGCAGTCAGAAGAATAACTATTGCTAGCAGCGTTCTGAAGTTTTATTCTTTTATTTCTCGGTATTTTTTTAATCCTTTTTGGAGTCGGTTAAGTAACCACTTTTTCCCGGTTACTCCGGCTGTTTCTTTCGGTAAACCTGTCGGTTTACCTCTTTTCCCGAGAAAGGGGGTATTGTAACACTCTGCAATACTCACCAACACATTATCCATACGTTCTAGTATAATACTCTCTTTTTGTCTCGTGATAACGAGGATTTCATACATTAAGCACATTAACACAAAGATATTAAACTCGATATCTTTCTGTCGTTTTATTCCGTGTTTACATCCAGTCACAATACTACACATACACATAGGTTAGACGTCGTGAATCTGACATTGTCATTTTGACAGTGACAATGACTGATCCTTGTCAACGAAATAGTTTAGGAATAAAAAAAAAAAGAACATAAAAAAAAAATAGTTTTATTTAGTGTACAATAAATCTAGATTAGAATAAATAATAGGTATATTAAATTAGTAAACAGATTTGGAACTAATGATAATTTATATATAGTTTACGAGCGGATCAATTTCGGAGTGGTCACACCAGAATTCACGTTCCGCGTAACGTAGAACATTATGTCAAATAGTGGATAAAATATTCGCTTAAGAGGATAGGATGGTTAATGTACAGGATAGTTTTAGCTTCAGTTAATGACATGGCGTTAATGCGATAAAGCCCTAATCGTGTATGGCGTATGAGAGGTGGAGGAATAAAAGTCACGAACGGAACGTGAGGGATGAGTGAAATGAAACGGACCGTAGATGTAACTGACCAAGCGGGTTTGGCTTGGTGGGAAGGGGAAGAGACGAAAAGCAAAGATGGAGGCAGTCGGCATTTTTTTCTCTCGAGCGAGAAGACCCGTAAGGTGTCTCTTCAAGAGCAATTCGTACCATCACAGGACCCGCAAAAAGGTATTTATAAGCTAGATAGACCTTGTAATAATCGCGATCTGTGAAGTGCGTGCTGATTGCTAATGACGCGTAACTTTTGTTGTAGCGGGTCTTTGGAGTACCTACCTATTATTGCTGGGAATACCTGTCCGTCCCTTGGCGGAATCCCAACACGGAGGAATTCTTCCCCGTGAACCCATCAGCGTGGGACGCGTGATCCACAGACGGGACTGCGCGGCGCTGACGAGCCCGGCTTTGTAGCGGTAACCGGTTCTCGCACCGGCATTTTTTATTCTCTTTTTTACGCCACGTGCATTTCTTTTTCACTACTTGGCACCAAGGAGGGCCACCAGGATTCTTCTTATACATCCATACGCGAGGTTGATTACTGCATCTCGTTGGTTAGCGGTGCCTACGCGATAGTCCACCGACAGTTTAACAACGTAGTTCACCTTCAGGAGGCTGCATAACGATCCGAGAATGTAACTAGATTTATTTAGCCTTTAAATCATAGATTATAATAATGTTAACCAGAATGGATCCATCTCTAGGTCGCTAGATTAAAGTATATTTTGTTAGCCACGTCACAAGGTGATGTTTAGTTAATTGTGTCAAATGAAATAATTTCATCGCATCGGCGCAAGAGCCGGCCAGGTCAATAGATCTGATATAAGTTTATAGCAAGTAAGTAAAGTGTGTGTAGATATAAGTATTCTAACTGGAGTAATACTGGTACATCCTGCTATATATATATAGGCTAAGTAGTGCGTTTGATATACCACAAGGCCTGTGGTTTTTGTATTGTAGACCATTAAACGTGGTGATAATAATATACACTGGTTTTTCTTTCACGAACTCACTGCAACAGGGGTTTACTAGCCAGACAACACGGCCCTTAACCTAAAAGGTCCACTGTATCTCCGGCTGCTGTTATCCAGGTAATCTTCTTTTACAAATCAAACTATTGTAACACGGGACTTGGGAAGTCCACACCGACACCCTTGACTCCCGTTACGTTACACGACACAGCCGAGCACACACTAGCTGTGTGCCCGGCGTGGCGAGACGAGCGCCGGGAATTGAGCGCGGAGCTCAATGGGGCTAACCTCACGCTGCAGACATTGGTGAGTGGTATGCTCAGCAGCGCGGAGGTTTGGGAGGCAGTTGCCAACTTCGCCGAAACAGTTATTTCGGCGAAGGAGGCTGCGGAGAGGGAGCGGGAAGAGGATGCTCTAGCCGCTCCCATCCGACGCAGGCGTAGGGGTAGAAGAAGGCGAGCGGCTCCGGCCGCGGACCTTCTCTAGCCCGAGGTTGGCCAGCACACAAGAGTGGCACTCTTGTGTGCATTGCACTGGTCACCACGTCTGGGGATTACCTGGCGCACACCGAGGTAATCCTCCACCGGCGCGGCAGCTCAGCAAGGCTGAATAGCCCAGAGGTGGTTTGGTTGAGTTTACAGGTCCCAAATCACCTCCGTTAGGGCAGTTCGGTGCCAAGGAGTTTTAGTGAGTATTCCCAGTGCCAACAACATCAGGTGCTGGGCGACCCTCACACTGTCACACGCCTCGCCAGCGTGTTTCGTCTGTAAGCGGATCACTCCTTGTAAAAAAAAAAAAAAAAAAAAAAAAAAAAAAAAAAAAAAAAAAAAAAAAAAAAAAAAAAAAAAAAAGGTTAGGTTAGGTTAGGTTAGGTTAGGTTAGGTTAGGTTAGGTTAGGTTTTTTTTTTTTTTTTTTGTTGACGCGGGGAATGCATTTAGGCACCGTCATCCCAGCTACGGGGGGGTAGCTGGGACGGTGTGTGGGACTCACCGGTCCTAGAAGAAAGGACCGTCCTACCCACTAAACCCCGCGGTGTTCCGACTCACCCTATAGCCGGGCCGAGGGATATGAAAAGTAGATTCTACATCGACCCGGCTAGGGATGCCCCGTAGGGTTGGGGCTCTCCTCGGGGGACCAGATGGTCGGCCCCCCGGAGCTCCCTAAGGAGCTGACGAAAAGACAAGCCCGCATCGCACCGCCCTCGAACGTCCCTCTGAAAGCAGAGGGGGCAGAGAGCGGCCGAGCGGGCGGGCACTAAGGCACCTCCGGAACACGGGGAGGTGCCTTCCGCCAAACGATCATCGGTGGGTGAGGTCCCCCGACCACCACCCACCGGAACAACACTAGTCGGGGGCGCGCACGAAAGCTGCCATGCGGCGCCCCCGAACCGGACGGCGAGGCGGGAGCGTTTGACCTGCACGCTCCCGCACCCGCAATTCCTCTCTCTTTGCCGCCATCACCTCATTGGCAAAAGAGGTGACGGCGGCCCAACACTCCTGGCTGCCGGCCATGGCTCGCACCACAGCCGGCAGCGACAAATCCAATCCAACACGGCCCGTGAGGGCGACACGCGGCCCGTCCCACGCCGCGCACTCGGCGAGTGTGTGCTCAGCCGAGTCCACGGCGCCACTTGGGCAGTGACGGCACACGGGGTCCGACTCCACACCCACCACCTCCCACAGGTACTTGGCGAAACAGCCATGTCCTGTGAGGAGCTGAGTGAGGTGGTACGTCGGCGCACCGTGCGCCCTCTCTACTTTACTTTTTTTTTTTCGAGTCTGGCAACACAATCGAACTGTCAAAAATTTTAGCTCTCTAAAAATATTTTTAAAATTAATTAGATAATTAGTATTTAAACAATTTTAAACCAACTAAAACCAATATCATCACATTAATAGTGTCCTAAAATAGTCAGATAATTTAATAAAAGTGTTCTGTCCGTGTATTTTGGTGTAAAAAGTGACGAGTCAGGTACCCGGTTTTTTCGAATGTTGAATGTTTTCTTTTTCACGTAAATACATACTAAATCGACTGTTTCTCGTGAGTAGAATTATTATACTTGTATAAGCGTTTACTCGACGTTGACGACGGTCGGTGTATTTGCGTAAGTACATAAAAATATTAAGTATAATTTTATTGCCGGTACATACATAACCTTGTTACTTCTTACCATAAACTGTACAAAGAGCTCCATCATCAATATAATTCGCGTTTAATTGCACTTTCTTATTAATAATATGAATACCCGTAGTCGCAGAGCTCTCGGCCGCCAGCAGGAGGAAACCAAACTTCAGTTGGTGTTGCTGGAGCTTAAATGTAAAACAGAGCTCTGTGAACAGTTGGAGAAGGAAAGAGAAGAGAATGAAAACTTATTGATAAACGCTTTGAATGACACAAAAAAATTAAAATGCGAATTATCAAAACTTCATGTTAGTTATGATGACATTGTTGCGGAGCGGGACCACCTTCAGTCAATAGTAGATAGGTTCCAAGAGTGCAGTGACGAGTATGAGAAAACTTTGAGGAGGACTACCTTTCTGGAACAGGAGCTAAGGGATGCCCAGGGACAGATCTCACACCTGGAAGAAGCTGCTGAGAAAGTTACTGCTAAACAAACTGATAATCTTTATAGTGAGTTAATGAGTGGTATCCCGCAGTTTATTCCTTCTTCAAATTCTCAAAACCTGGACTTGACTACTATAGATCTTACAGGTGACAGTCCATATCAACAGGACAAGTCGGTTTTGTTTTGCAGCAGAAATAAACTAAAAAAATATCTTAGAATTAAAAAGTTCATACAAAAATCAAAAAAGCAATTAAAACTGCATAAAATGTTAATCAAGAAGTGTAAAAATATAGGTTCTTGTTTAAAATTTAGAGAACAAGCTAAATTGTCAATGTTAGAGCTGGAACAAAGCCATTTAAAATATTGCACTGACACACAAAAATTAGAATCAAAAATACAAAGTTTGCAATTTGAGCTACAATATATGACTAAAAAATATGAATGGTCCCTTAAGGACTTTACTAAATGTTCTTTAACCATAGATAAGGTACTCAAAACATCAAATGATAACACTGAGCGCCTTAATTGTTTCCTAAATGACCACTCATGCAATATTAACTGCCCTAAAGCAATTGAGCCGGTGGAGGCTCAGGGCGAACCGGTTACCGCTGAGCCCCTAGCTCCCATTACCATGTGCTCACCCAGTACATCAGTGGATATATTGTGTGACAGTGTAAATAATAGTAATAGTTGTACTAAATTAATTGTATTTAGTGATGATATTGGTACCAATCTTAGTTCATTTTTAAAACAAAACTTAAATTCAAGTTATTACTCGGTTATTAATAATTGCTATCCGGGTGCTTCATTAAGTGATATTATGCAAAAGATAATAGAATATAAATTTGACGCTAACAGTAAAATAATAATTTTCTGTGCAAACAGGGGCAAAATTAGCAATGATGATTTGTCTCTATACATGAATTACATCTTAAACTTAAATGCCATACAAGTTGTAATGTTCACACTTCCATTTATAAAAGGTGTGCCAGATTCGGAAAATTCATTTAGATATAAGATGAATTTACGTTTAAACTTAATAAGTCAGTATAATAATAAATTTAATGTAATTGACTTTAATTCTGTATTTGACACAAATTTGTCACATAGCAAGTATAAAGTCTATAATAATCACAAGGGTAGGTATTGTCTACCCAATTATTATAAAAGACAAATAGCAAGTTTGCTATTCAGTTATTTTTACTCTTTAGCCAAAAACTTGGCTGACAAAACTGCTTTATTTGAGCAGAGTAGATGTAGGACTTTGGAATCTGTTCCAAGTAATTTAAATTAACTTCTGGGACAACAGAGGAATTACCCTCTAGCCAAAATTGTAAATTGATAGAGTTGAATTTAATTGCAAACCATAACTATATCGGAAACTGTCCTCCGAACAAAACTAAATTAAAAAATGTTAATTATATCAGCCTGGTGCATTATAATATTGCAACATTAACGCAGGTCAAAGAGTTTGAATTGGAGCTGTTCATGAGCTCAGAAAATATTGAAATTGTTTGTCTTACAGAGCATATGCGTAAGGAGTATGAGCTCATGTTCAGTTTCAGTAGTCACCGGGTTGGTAGTGCGTTCTGCAGGGTCAACACAACACGGGGGGGTTCGTTGATTTTATTAAATAAGAAATTAAAGTATAAGGAACGGAAAGATGTTGTGTCCCTCTCTGTAGAGTGTACAGTTGAAATATCATGCGTAGAATTGGAGCAATTCATAGTAGTATGCGTATATAAACCTGGAGTCTCACCCTTTTGTGAGTTTGAGGAAGTAATGGATAAAGTGCTATTTAAACTTGGAAAAACTAATAAACACCTAATAGTGTGCGGTGATTTTAATGTTAATATACTTATAAATACGCGTCAGACCAATGATATCTTAAATTTATTTAAATCACACAATCTCACTAACTTATTTTTAGAGCCTACTAGATATTGTGATACAACAGCTACTTGTCTGGACAATATATACAGTGATATGTTGCCAGAAAGTAAGAGTATTATAAATAAGATAAAATCAGATCATACTGGGCAAATAGCATCTTTCAAGATCACAAGAGAAAAAGTTAAAAGACGTAAAATATTATGTAGACCAGTAACTGGTGACCGCTTGGAACGTATGCGAGTTGGACTTTGCAATAAACTTCCATTTTTAGACACTGGCTTAGATCCAAATGTAAGTTATAAGTTATTTTTTGATTCCTTTTACAATGAGTTCAACTCCATATTCAAGTCTAAGGAAGTCACAATCGGTGACAGGCCAGTCTTCAGTGAATGGGCCACTGAGGATATACATAAAAGTAGATTAAAACTGTATGAACTATACTCAGAAAGACAGCTTAATAGAACAGATGAATTTCTAAATTATGTTAAAACTTATTCAAAAAAGTTTAAAGCAGACTGCTTAGCGGCCAAAAGAAAGTATATAAGTAATAAAATTATCAATAGTGTAGACAAAGTTAAATCTACTTGGAAAATAATTAACGCAGAAAGAGGCGAAGCAAAATCAAATGATAATAATTTTAAACTTAAAGTAAATGGTAACATAATTACAACAGATGCCGAAGTCGCTAACGAATTTGAACAATTTTTTTCTCGTATTCCAGTAGATTTGACCAGAGCCCTAGGTTCTTCTACCCCAATAGCAGAATCCTTGTTGAAAGCAAATGTTCCTTGCTGTAATGAAATATTCAAATTCAGTAAAATTAGTTTACACACTATCATAAAAACTTTTAAATCTTTAAATATTAAGAAAACGGCTGACCTCTGGGGAATTTCTGTACATTTAGTTAATTCGTTAATTGAAATGGTTGCTCCTGAATTATCAATAATATTTAATAATTGTGTTGATAGTGGTGTGTTTCCTGACTTAATGAAGTTTAGTAAAATAACTCCTCTGTTTAAATCGGGTAGCACCTCGGATCCGTCCAATTTTCGTCCTATTTCTGTACTACCCACGTTTAGTAAAATCTTTGAAAAGGTAATGCTTAATCAAATGCAAAATCATTTTAATACAAATAAACTATTCCATACTAAACAATTCGGTTTCACGCGCGGTCGGTCTACCACGGATGCTGGAATCAAATTATTAGAGTATATATATGAGGCCTGGGAGGAGTCGTATGATGCTTATGGTGTATTCTGCGACCTATCTAAGGCCTTCGATTGCGTCCAGCATCAGACTTTAATTAAAAAACTTGATCATTATGGGATCCAGGGGACGGCCTTGGATTTAATTAGTTCTTACCTAAGAGATAGAGTACAGAAAGTAGTTATAAATGGTAAACAGTCACATGGTTCTGCTGTAACAATGGGGGTGCCTCAGGGTTCAATTCTGGGACCTTTTCTATTTTTAGTGTACATAAATGATCTCCCTCACCTTATAAGAGACGATCACGAGGTAGTTTTGTTTGCTGATGACACATCTTTAATATTTAAAGTTGAACGTGGACAACGCGATCTTGACGAAGTAAACAATGCCCTCTCTAGGGTAGTCCACTGGTTTAACGCAAATAATTTATTGTTAAATGAAACTAAAACAAAATGTATTAGATTCACCTTGCCAAATGTTAGGCTCGTTAACACCAGTATTAAGATTAGGGATGATCAAGTAGAATTGGTTGATGAAACTGTCTTTCTGGGCATAAAGTTAGACTCCAACTTGCAGTGGGGGCCTCATATCGAGAAAGTCTCGGGCAGACTGAGCTCTGCAGCCTATGCCGTTAAAAAGATCCGACAACTGACAGACATTACAACAGCGCGTCTTGTCTACTTTAGCTATTTTCACAGTGTCATGACCTATGGCATACTATTATGGGGTAACGCTGCCGACATCGAATCTATCTTTGTGTTGCAGAAAAGGGCTGTCCGGGCTATCTATGGTATGGGGATTCGGGAGTCATTAAGAGAAAAGTTTAAGGATATCAACATACTTACTGTGTATTCACAGTACATATATGAAAACTTATTATATACTCATAAAAATAACAGTAAATTTATTAAAAATAGTGATATCCATAATCTAAACTTAAGAAATAAGAATAAATTGGCTGTACCTAGATTTAGGCTTAATAAAATAAGCAATTCTTTTGCGGGCAATTGTATTCGAATGTACAATACATTGCCGACAGCCATAACAGGTTTGTCAGTTAATAAATTTAAAAAACTAATAAAACTTAAATTGTGCCAGAAAGCTTATTATAGCATTAAAGACTTTCTAGAAGACAAGGCTGCCTGGCAGTGACACGAATTGCTCCTTTCTACATTAAAAAAAACTGTATTAGATACTAAGATACTAGAAGAGTAGGGACCAGACTGAGTTTCTTGGGGTGTTCTTCTCAGTCTGTAGTATTTCCGAACCCCCGGTAGAGTCACAAAAATTTTGACAAACCTAAATAATTTTTTTAAAAATTTCAAAGGGAATAAATTTTATTTTATTTTATTTATTTTATTTTATTTATTTTATCTACCCAAGGCCGAAGAACGGGCCGGACAGCCCCCACGAGCTGCGCGCTCGCAGAGGGAACAACCAATCTACTGGCCCACTTCCGGAAGAGATCGTCGCGAGCAGACTGTCTCCAGCGATCGATCTCGTCCGGGAGTGGGCGACCTCCATTACTCCGCACCAGGGCGCTTTCCTCGTACACACGTTTGAGGACTCCAGCCTCGAGGTCCCACGGGGGGCTTCCTCCAATTAGACACGCCGCCTCGTAAGAGACGGTGCAGTACGCTCGCGCCGCCCTCTGCGCAATCACCCGCTGCGGCCTCCGCAGCAGGGGGATGGTTTTGGCGCAGAGAGCGTCCGACCAAATAGGCGCTCCGTAGAGCGCCTTGGAGCGCACTACACCGTCATAGAGACGGCGACATGCACTTTCCGGCCCCCCTTTATTGGGGAGCAGCCGCGCCAGCCTTCCGGCGTATGACACCAGTTTTGGTGCCAGGCGCCGGAAGTGCTCGACGAAACCCCACCGACTATCGAGGACCAATCCTAGGTACTTCATGGTCTCCCCGATAGCGATGGGGGTGCCGCTCACCACAATGTTGGAACCTCGAGGTGGCCCCCGCCGAGGCCCGTAGAAAAACACGGCCTCGGACTTTTCGAGAGCCACCTGGAGTCCCAGCGCCCTGATGCGGCTGACCACCTGGGCAACGCCCGCGGTGGCCAGAACCTTCGCGTCCCTGAATTCTGGGCCCCGCGCGGTGACGAGGGTGTCGTCGGCGTAGCAAATAATGCCGACCCCCGTAAGAGTTGCACCGCGCAGGACCCAGTCATAGCCGATGTTCCACAGGAGCGGACCAAGCACCGACCCCTGTGGAACACCGCACGACATCTCCTTGCGGACCATTCCCGACCGGGCCGGGTAGATAATGGCCCGGTCCACGAAATAGTCCGCAAGGACGCGCCTGAGGTACCACGGGACGTTGTGGTACCTCAGCGCCTCGGCGATGGTCTGCCAGGGGATGGTGTTGAAGGCGTTCGCGATGTCCAGCGACACCGCCAACAACACCTCCCCCCGACCGACCGCCTCTTGGACGCTGTCCCTGAGTCGGGAGATGGCGTCCAGGGTAGACCGCCCGCGACGGAACCCGTACTGGCCGCCGTCGAGTTTGGGCCCCGGCCTTATACGGGCGCCCCCACGGATCTCCATTCAACGTCTCGAGCCACACCTTCCACGACTCATCTTTGGCGGCCTTGATTGCCGAGCGAAGGGCCGCTCGGGCGTCCCGGTATGCGGCGCGCAACTCCTCCATGAGGACAGGGTTTCCGTTCCTTCGACCGCGGTAGCGGGTGTACCGACGCTGGGCTGCGTGACTAGCAGCACGCAGCCCCTCCAGGTCGTCGTTCCACCAGTACACCCGCCGCCGCGGGTGAACTGATCCTGCCCTCCGCATCGCCGCATCGCAGACGCGGGTCAGAGCCTCGGACAACCGCTCCGACCTCGCGTCTACGTCCGGGTTTCCGCCAAACGCGGCCCATCCCTCGACGATGGCCGCCTCTTCCGCCAGCTCCCGGTTAAGCGATTTCAGTCGCCACCGTGGGCCCTCACCGGCCAGGGGACGGTCCTGAGCCCTCAGGGCGGGGGAGACGATATCGAACCGGACATACCGGTGGTCCGACATCGTCTCCACCTCCGTTACCACCCTCCAGCCACGTACGTGGTTCGCCAGACCAGAACTGGCGAAGGACACGTCCACGATGGACGTGTTCCCGTTCTCCCCCACGTACGTGGGGACCGTCCCCTGATTTAGCAGCACCAGATCCATGGACACCGCCCAATCCTCCAACAACTCCCCCCGCAAGTCCGTCGCCGGAGATCCCCACGCCGTAGAGTGGGCGTTGAAGTCCCCGACGACGATGAGCGGGGTGGGGTGTGCTTCCGCCACAAGAGCCCCGAGCTCAGCGAGTAACTGCTCAAATTGAGCACGGGTCTTCCTGGGCGGACAGTACACCCCGATCACTGCAGCGTCTCCCAGCAGCGCGAGGACGCACATTCGTCCTTGAGACACCCTATCAAAGGCGCCCCGCTGGGAGACGATAGCCACTTCACCGTCGCGGTCGCTGGCCCAATCATCACGGGCACGAACCGCGTACGGTTCGGCGACTACAGCCACGGTCGTCAGCCACTGCGCTACGGACTGGATCAAAACATCCTGGGCCGCAGCGCAGTGCCTGACGTTGGCCTGCAGGACCGAGAATGTGGACATTTAAGATTGGGTGGTGTCCATAACCTCCTCAGATTGGGTGGGAGCGGGGTCCGCGACCGGCCCGACCCGCTTCCCACCGACTCCTCCTCGGCGACGACGCCGCTTTTTCGACGCCGCCAGGCAAGCCTTGGCGCCCAGGCGGTGCGCAGCGGCCTCTCCCGCCGCCGCACACACGGGGCAGTGCGGATCTGCGGCGCAGCCGGCCGCTTTGTGGCCGGGCTGCCCGCAGCGGAAGCACAGGGCGCTGCGGTCAACTCCCGCAGCACACCTGGCCCCCACGTGCCCCACATCCAGGCAGCGGAAGCACCGCTGCGGCCTGGGATCCAAAAGGACCGCACGGACGCGGGTCCAACCGATGACGAGGGCGCGGCCATCCGTTACTAGTTTGGCCGCCGCGACGGGGCACTTCACCCACGCCGTGCCCTCCCTGCTTGCCTGGCGGATTATATTACCGACAACGACGCTGGTGATGGCGCAACCTCCAACGTCCGCCACCACCCGCGCCACAGCCTCCTTTGTCGCCGAATCGCCAAGACCGGAGATGCGCAGCTCCGCGCACTTCTCCGGCCTGGCGATGCGAACGTCGTCGCCGAGGGATGTCCTTAATTTTTCTGCCAATGCGTCCGCTTTGGCACTCCTCTCCGCACCAGCCACCTCGAGGATACGTCCCCCGGTGGCTGCAGTGCGGAAGCGCAGGCCGTCGATGCCGAGGCTTTTGAGGTCGATTGACCTCTCAGCCTCGGCAAGTTTTTCGGCGTAAGTAACGCCCCGAACTTCCGCCTCCCGCTGCAGCGTAATAACCACCGCTGCTGTTCGCGGTGAGCGGAGATTCGGGGCGCTCTTCTTCTTTGCGCCTGTCTTCGCGGGTGCCCTAGCGGGCGCATTAGCGGGTTTCTTCGGCCGCTTGACGACGTTGTTCCACGTCTCAGTTTGGGACTGAGACGTGGAAGCCGGGGCCGGTTGAGTTAAGGCCGACTGGCGCTCTCTGCGCGTCGCCTCCACCTCACGCGCCGCAGCGCTCCTCTTCTTTCGGTTCCCCTTCTTCCCCTGAGTAGGGGGAGAAGAGGAAGAGGCCGACGGAACGGCCGCAACAGGTTCCGTCACGTCCACCTCAGATGTGGAGGGGACGGCAGGTAGAGGCGCGGCGGCAGAGGCGCCAGCGGCCTTGCGCTTTGAGCGCGTGGGCGCCGAAGCGCCGACAGAAGGGCCCGTTGACTGGGCGACAGGTGCACCGCCAGGTGCTGGAGCACCGGCCATGCGGGCAGCGTTGCGTGCGTCCGCCGCTAGGGGAGGACGCAACCGAGGCGCCGGGAGCAGCCGATCCTCGAAGCCGGCGCGGCGCGCGTCGATGAGGTACAGCACCTCATCACGCGACAGCCCCGCCGACGGTGTTGGAGCGGCGCTCAACTGGCGCCTCATTTCCTCCATCTGGCCACGCACGGCCGCGAGCTCTCCCTTAAGGCGCATGATTTCATCATTGCACTTAAGGGAGGCCATCTCCCTCATGTGCTCCAGTATTGACCCGGCGGCACTCCGCAGGCCCTGGACGCTCTGGCCCTTCAGGCGGGAGGATTTGTAGGCGATCGTATCGATCGCCTTCACCGCCTCCTCTACCGCCTTCGACAGCTGCTCGCACCGCAATACCGGAGCAGCTGCCGACGTCGACGCCTCCTTCTCCATCGTCGGGGATTTGCGGAGGAAGGAGAGTCGCCTCTCCTCCCGCCGCCGACGCTCCTCCGACGCTTCGTGTGCGGCCTGCGCGAGCTCTTCCTCCGCTTGGAGCTCGAGCTCGCGCTCCTGGGCCGCAATATAGTTGGCCCTGGCTTGGGCTAGGCCAACATACTGGCCGGTCGTTGGAGGGCGCCCACGCCCTCTTTTACCGGGCTGGCCCCTGATGGTGCTGGGGCCAGCCGACTCCTCACCGTCGCTGCCCGACTCCCCAGGGCTTTTACTGTTGCAGCGCTTGCGCTGCCACAACCTGGGAGTCGGGGAGGGACGGGAGGAAACCGTCATCATCGACTGGCAGCTGCTATCGGAGTCCGACAGCCGCTGCCAGTCGCATTTGTTCGCGCTTTCCGAGGGCGAATTGCGGGTGTCGCAGCGCGACAACGACACCCGCAATTCCCTCCCGCCCGGGGTTGGAGTCCCGGGCCTCGACGCTTTCGCGTCACCCTCGCTATCACTTTTCTTTTTCGCATCCATGATTAACACAACAAAATTCTTCGCAATTCTAATGGCCACAAGTGCAGTCGATGCAGTTCGGTCACCCAACTTGCCACTCCGTTACGGTGGTCAAGTTGGGGTCCAGGGCGGACGACGTGGACGTATGCAATCGACACTTGGGGCCCCGCCCCGCCCCAGGTTAGGTTTTTTTTTTTTTTTTTTTGACGCGGGGAATGCATTTCGGCACCGTCATCCCAGCTACGGGGGTAGCTGGGACGGTGTGTGGGACTCACCGGTCCCAGACAGGGACCGTCCTACCCACTAAACCCCGCGGTGTTCCGACTCACCCTTTTGCCGGACCGAAGGTTATGTAAAGTACTCACGTCGGCCCGGCAGGGTTGCCCCGTGAAAAATTTGAGGCTCTCCTCGGGGGAGCCAGATGCACGGCTCCCCCGGAGCTCCCTGAGGAGCTGAAGAAATCAAGCCCGCGTCGCACTGCTCTCAAGTGGAGAGCAGCCGAGCGGGCGGCTCTGAAGGCACCTCCGGAACACGGGGAGGTGCCTTCCGCCAAACGATCATCGGTGGACGGGGTCCCCCGACCTCCGTCCACCGGTACGACAATTAGTCCGGGGCGCGCATAAAAGCCGCCATGCGGCGCCCTCGGACCGGACGGCGGGGCGGGAGCGTCTCACCAGCACGCTCCCGCACCCGCAACTCCTCTCTTTTGGCCGCCATCACCTCGCAAGCAAACGAGGTGACAGCGGCCCAACACTCTTGGCTGCCAGCCATGGCTCGCACCACGGCCGGCAGCGACAAATCTGTACCAATTTGGCCCGTGAGGGCGACCCGCGGCCCGTCCCACGCCGCGCACTCGGCGAGTGTGTGCTCCGCCGAGTCCACGGCGCCACTTGGGCAGTGGTGACACACGGGGTTAGACTCCACCCCTGCCACCTCCCACAGGTATTCCGCGAAGCAGCCATGACCTGTGAGGAGCTGGGTGAGGTGGTACGTCGGCGCTCCGTGCGCCCTCTCTACCCAAGGCCGAAGGACGGGCCGGACAGCCCCCACGAGCCGCACGCTCGCAGAGGGCTCCTCCAATCGAACGGCCCACTTCCGGAAGAGATCATCGCGAGCCAACTGTCTCAAGCGATCGATCTCGTCCGGAAGTGGGCGACCACCATTCCTACGCATCAGGGCGCTTTCCTCATATACAATTTTAAGGACTCCAGCCTCGAGATCCCAGGGGGGGCTCCCGCCAATTAGGCACGCCGCCTCGTAAGAGACGGTGCAGTACGCCCGCGCCGCCCTCTGCGCAATCACTCGCTGCGGTCTCCGCAGCAATGGGATGTTTTTGGCGCAGAGGGCGTCCGACCAGATTGGCGCTCCGTAGAGCGCCTTGGAGCGTACTACACCGTCGTAAAGACGGCGACACGCACTTCCAGGCCCCCCCCGATTGGGGAGCAGCCTCGCCAGTCTTCCGGCGTAAGACATCAATTTAGGCGCTAAACGCCGGAAGTGCTCGACGAACCCCCATCGGCTGTCGAGGACCAGTCCAAGATATTTAATGGTCTCCCCGACAGCGATGGGGGTGCCGCTCACCACAATCACCGAATCTCGAGGGGCCCTCCGCCGAGGCCCGTAAAAGAAGACGGCCTCGGACTTTTCGAGGGCCACCTGGAGTCCCAGCGCCCTGATGCGGCTGACCACCTGGGCAACGCCCGCGGTGGCCAGGACCTTCGCGTCTCGAAAGTCTGGGCCCCGCGCGGTAACCAGGGTGTCGTCGGCGTAGCAGAGTACGCCGACCCCCCGAAGAGTGGCACCGCGCAAGACCCAGTCGTATGCGATGTTCCACAGGAGCGGACCAAGAACCGACCCCTGTGGGACACCGCAAGACATCTCCCTGCGGACTACGGTCGACCGGGTCGGATAAGAAATGGCCCGGTCCACGAAGTAGTCCGCAAGGACGCGCCTGAGGTACCACGGAACGTTGTGGTACCTCAGCGCCTCGGCGATCGTCGGCCAGGGGATGGTGTTGAAGGCGTTCGCGATGTCCAGCGACACCGCCAACAACACCTCCCCCCGATCGACCGCCTCTCGGACGCTGTCCCTCAGTCGGGAGATGGCGTCGAGGGTAGATCGTCCGCGACGAAATCCGTATTGGCCGTCATTCAAGTTGGGCCCCGCCCCCTCCAGGTGCCCGACGAGACGAGCAGCGAGCACCCGCTCAAAGAGCTTGCTCATCTCGCCGAGCAAAACAATGGGGCGGTAGGCCGACGGCGACTCGGCGGGGCGCCCGTGCTTCTTCAGCAGCACGAGCTTCCCCGTTTTCCAATTTCGCGGAACTCTACCCGACGCCAGACACTCAGACATGAGGGACAGCGTCTCCTGTTCAAACGCCGGCATGATCAGGGCGACGACCCGCCCTGGGATGCCGTCCGGGCCAGGGGCGCGGTTCCTCAATTGGAGCTTGAGGACCGCCGCCCCCAGTTCGACATCGGACACGGGCGGGATCGCCTCAGTGTCTGCCGGCACACGGCTTGGTGCTGCCATTCGTGGTGGGACCCACTCTTCCCGCGCAGGGAAGAGGGAACTGACGATTTGCCCGAGGAAAGCGGGCTCGAGGGATTTTGTGAGTGGGGGCGCATAAGGCCGGAGTTTGTCGCTCACGACCTTATACGGGCGCCCCCACGGATCCTGATTTAGCGTCTCGAGCCACGCTTTCCACGAGTCCTCCTTTGCGGTTTTTATCGCCGAGCGAAAGGCCGCTCGGGCGTCCCGGTATGCGGCGCGCAGTTCTTCTTCGAGGACAGGGTTCCTATCTCTCCGACCGCGGTAGCGAGCGTACCGCCGCTGGGCTGCGTGACTTTCAGCACGCAGCCCCGACAGGTCGTCGTTCCACCAGTACACTCGCCGCCGCGGTGGGACTGGCCCTGACCTCCGCATCGCCGCATCGCAGACGCGAGTCAGAGCTTCAGACAGCCGCTCCGACCTCGCGTCCACGTCCGGGCTTCCGCCAAACGCGGCCCATCGCTCGACGATGGCCGCCTCTTTCGCCAGTTCCCGGTCTAGCGTCTTGATACGCCACCGTGGGCCCTCACCGGCCAGGGGACGATCCTGGGTCCTTAGGGCGGGGGAGACGATGTCGAATCGTATATAGCGATGATCCGACATCGTCTCCACATCTGTCACCACCCTCCAGTCACGCACGTGGTTCGCCAAGCTAGGACTGGCGAAGGACAGGTCTACAATAGACCGGTTCCCGGTCTCCCCCACGTACTTGTGGACCGCCCCCTGGTTGAGCAACACCAAGCCATTGGACACCGCCCATTCCTCGACCAACTCGCCCCGCAAGTCCGTCGCCGGAGATCCCCACGCCGTAGAGTGGGCGTTAAAGTCCCCGGCGACGATGAGCGGGGTGGGGTGTGCTTCCGCCACAAGAGCCCCGAGCTCAACGAGTAACTGCTCAAATTGAGCACGGGTCTTCCTGGGCGGACAGTACACCCCAATCACTGCAGCGTCTCCCAGCAGCGCGAGGACGCACATTCGTCCTTTTGACACTTTGTCAAAGGCGCCCCGCTGGGAGACGATAGCCACCTCACCGTCGCAGTCGCCGGCCCAATCATCACGGGCACGGACTACGTACGGTTCGGCGACTACAGCCACGGTCGTCTGCCACTGTGCTACGGACTGGAGCAAGACATCCTGGGCCGCAGCACAGTGCCTGACGTTGGCCTGCAGGATCGAGAAGTTCGAGTTGGACATCTAGGTTTGAGCGGTGTCCATCTCCTCCACTACTTGTTGAGTGGGAGCGGGGTCCGCGACCGGCCCGACCCGCCTCCCACTGACACCACCTCGGCGACGACGCGAACGTTTCTTCGATGCCGCCAGACAGACCTTGACGCCCAGGCGGTGCGCAGCGGCCTCTCCCGCCGCAGCACACACGGGGCAGTTGGGCTCTGCACTGCAGCCGGCCGCTTTGTGGCCGGGCTGCCCACACCTGAAGCAGAGGGCGCTGCGGTCGATACCCGCAGCGCACTTGGCCCCCACATGCCCCACGTCTAAGCAGCGGAAGCACCGCTGCGGCCTGACCTCCAAGAGGACCGCACGAACGCGGGTCCAGCCGATCACAAGGGCGCGGCCATCCGTTATAATTTTGGCCGCCGCGACTGGGCATTTCACCCACGCCGTGCCCTCTCTGCCTGCCTGGCGGGTGATATTTCCAACAATGACGCTGGTGGCGGCGCAGCCTCCAACGTCTGCCACCACCCGCGCCACAACCTCCTTTGTCGCCGAGTCGCCTAGACCGGAGATGCGCAGCTCCGCGCACTTCTCCGGCCTGGCGATGTGAACGTCGTCGCCAAGGGACTCCTTTAGTTTAGACGCCAAGGCGTCCGCTTTCGCGCCTCGATCCGCACCCGCCACCTCAAGTATGCGACCCCCAGTGGCCGCAGTGCGGAAGCGCAGCCCGTCAATGCCGAGGCTTTTGAGGTCGATCGACCTCTCAGCCTCGGCAAGCTTTTCGGCGTATGTAACGCCCCGCCCCTCCGCTTCCCGCTGCAGCGTTATGACTACCGCTGCGGTTCGCGGGGCGCGGAGGTTTGGGACGCTCTTTTTCGCCACGGGCTTCGCGGGCGCCTTAGCGGATGACTTGGCCGACGTCTTTACCTTCGCCGGACCTGTCGCCTTCTTCTTTTTCGTGACCTGGCTCCACGACTCGGTTGGAGCCAGGGTCACGGGTGCTGTTTCGGCAGTTGTGGCCGGCTGGCGCTCTCTGCGCGCAGCCTCCACCTCCTGCGCCGCAGCGCTCTTCTTCTTTCTGTTCCTCTTCCCCTGGCTTGGGGCAGAAGAGGAAGGAGCCAGCGGAGTGGCCTCGACAACATCCATGTCCGTCACCTCCACCCCAGGTGTGGAGGGGACGGCAGAAGATTGCGTGGCGGCAGGGGCGCCAGACGACTTTTTGCCCTTGCCTTTTTTAGGGCGTGGAGGCGTAGAGGCGCCGACGACAGGGCCCGTGGAAGGACCGACAGGAGTCTCAGCAGCCGCAGCGGCACTGCGGGCTGCGTTGCGAGCGTCCGCTGCAAGAGGTGGACGCAACCGGGGCTCAGGCAGGAGCCTGTTCTCCACCCCTCCGAAGCGCGCGTCAATGACGAACATGATTTCCTCACGTGTCATTGACGGTTGTGGAGGGGGAGCGGCGCTGGCCTGCCGCTTCCTCCACTCTAGCTCCTTTTGCACAGATTGGAGCTCGCCTTTCAGATATAAAACTTCGTCATTTACTTTGAGAGAGACTAGCTCCCTCACGTGCTCCAGGATGGAGCCAGACGCGCTCCTGAGCCCCTGGACGCTCTGTCCCTTCAGGCGGGAGGACTTGTACGCTATTTCTTGAATATACGCACAAGCCTCCTCTACCGCCTTCGATAACTGTTCGGATCTGGGTCCCCGAACAGTCATCGACGTCGGCGCCTCTTCCGGCGCAGGTTGTTCGCGGAGGAAGGAGTTTCGCCTCTCCTCCCGCCGTCTTCTCTCCTCTTCTTGCGCGAGCTCCCGCTCCGCCTGTTGCTCGAGCTCGCGCTCTTCGGCCGCGACGAGGTCGGCCTTGGCTTTCGCCAGGCCGACGTACTGCCCTGTCGTAGGCGGGCGGCCACGCCCTCGTTTACCGGGCTGGCCCCGAATGGTGTTGGAGCCAGCCGACTCGTCTCCGTCACTGTCCGACTCCCCAGGACTCTTGCTGTTGCAGCGCTTCCGCTGCCACAGCCTTGGGGTCGGAGAGTGACGGGACGAAACCGTCTTCTTCGACTTGCAGCTGCTGTCGGACTCCGACAGCATCTGCTCGTCACACCTCAAAGTGACGGCGTCGCAACGCGACAGCGCCACCTTGACTTCTTTGAGACCCGAGATTGGGGTCCCGGGTCTCACCACTCTTCCTTCTTCAGCCACTTCGCTAAGTAATCGGTTGTCCGTTTTATTGCCAGTATCCGTTTTAAAAAATAAGTTGTCATTTAGATTTTCCATACAGTTCCCACGAGTATGAGACGAAAAGGTACACTCCCTGGGTGACGCTCATTCCAGGGAGCGGGCTACATACTGTAGGGTTCGCCAGGTGCCCGTACAGGTTTTAACGACTTCGCTGTCGGGTGTTAAAGACTGTCCTTGTCGCGGGCCGACCAATAAAGGCAAGCCCTCCGGTCCCTAAGGACACCACGTACCGACTGGAGCCACCAGTCAGATGGTTGCGATGACCCTGGGGATTACGGAACGCGAGGAGGATGGCTGGTCCTCCCCAACACCGACGCAAGTGTAGACCTCTGCGCGAGCAGTAGGCCTACGCGTCCCCGACTCTCTCCGCTTCTACCGGCCATTACCGGGAGCGTACGACAGCACGCTGAGTCGCGCTGCTACCACCGGTCTCCGGGAGCTGCTGCGACGCCGCAGACCTTGCAGGCCCGCCAAAACCACGACCCCCTCGTGCAATGGGGTCAACTGTGGTCGGAAAAAACCACCAACAAGCACTGCGCTTCTACCGGCCGCAGCCGGGAGCGGACGTCTCACTATGTCGCGGCGGTGAACGCCGAAACCGAGGGCCTAGCAGGCCCGCCATACCACGACCCCCTTCGACATGGGGTCGGTTGTCGGGATATTGGTTCATCGACTTACAGGGGCAGCAGATTTTAGCGCTGCGCCTATTAGCCGACTATCCAGGATGCACCGTCTTGGTCCAGTTGCCACTCCCCCCGGGCATATAGCCCGAAGGGATAGGAAACCGGTCCAAGCTCACGAGGAGGTTTCCCGACCTAGCACCCCAAAAACAAGTTCAAAATTGACAAAAAGAAATGTCAATACTGGGGTTTGAACGCACGCTCCTCGTGACCGTGTCAATCAACTCATACCGCTAGACCAAACTCGCATGCCCCAGGTTTTTTTTTTTTTTTGTTGACGCGGGGAATGCATTTAGGCACCGTCATCCCAGCTACGGGGGTAGCTGGGACGGTGTGTGGGACTCACCGGTCCCGGAAACAGGGACCGTCCTACCCACTAAACCCCGCGGTGTTCCGACTCACCCTTTTGCCGGACCGAAGGTTATGTAATAGTACTCACGTCGGCCCGGCAGGGTTGCCCCGTAAAATTTGAGGCTCTCCTCGGGGGAGCCATTTGCACGGCTCCCCCGGAGCTCCCTAAGGAGCTGAAGAAATCAAGCCCGCATCGCACTGCTCTCAAGTGGAGAGCAGCCGAGCGGGCGGCTCTGAAGGCACCTCCGGAACACGGGGAGGTGCCTTCCGCCAAACGATCATCGGTGGACGGGGTCCCCCGACCTCCGTCCACCGGTACGACAATTAGTCCGGGGCGCGCATAAAAGCCGCCATGCGGCGCCCTCGGACCGGACGGCGGGGCGGGAGCGTCTCACCAGCACGCTCCCGCACCCGCAACTCCTCTCTTTTGGCCGCCATCACCTCGCAGGCAAACGAGGTGACGGCGGCCCAGCACTCTTGGCTGCCGACCATGGCTCGCACCACGGCCGGCAGCGACAGATCCACACCAATTTGGCCCGTGAGGGCGACCCGCGGCCCGTCCCACGCCGCACACTCGGCGAGTGTGTGCTCCGCCGAGTCCACGGCGCCACTTGGGCAGTGGTGACACATGGGGTTAGACTCCACCCCTGCCACCTCCCACAGGTATTTCGCAAAGCAGCCATGACCTGTGAGGAGCTGGGTGAGGTGGTACGTCGGCCCTCCGTGCGCCCTCTCTACCCAAGGCCGAAGGACGGGCCGGACAGCCCCCACGAGCCGCACGCTCGCAGAGGGCTCCTCCAATCGAACGGCCCACTCCCGGAAGAGATCATCGCGAGCCAACTGTCTCAAGCGATCGATCTCGTCCGGGAGTGGGCGACCTCCATTCCTACGCATCAGGGCGCATTCCTCGTACACAATTTTAAGGACTCCAGCCTCGAGATCCCAGGGGGGGCTCCCGCCAATTAGGCACGCCGCCTCGTAAGAGACGGTGCAGTACGCCCGCGCCGCCCTCTGCGCAATCACTCGCTGCGGTCTCCGCAGCAGTGGGATGTTTTTGGCGCAGAGGGCGTCCGACCAGATTGGCGCTCCGTAGAGCGCCTTGGAGCGTACTACACCGTCGTAAAGACGGCGACACGCACTTCCAGGCCCCCCCCCATTGGGGAGCAGCCTCGCCAGTCTTCCGGCGTAAGACATCAATTTAGGCGCTAAACGCCGGAAGTGCTCGACGAACCCCCATCGGCTGTCGAGGACCAGTCCAAGATATTTAATGGTCTCCCCGACAGCGATGGGGGTGCCGCTCAGCACAATCACCGAATCTCGAGGGGCCCTCCGCCGAGGCCCGTAGAAGAAGACGGCCTCGGACTTTTCGAGGGCCACCTGGAGTCCCAGCGCCCTGATGCGGCTGACCACCTGGGCAACGCCCGCGGTGGCCAGGACCTTCGCGTCTCGAAAGTCTGGGCCCCGCGCGGTAACCAGGGTGTCGTCGGCGTAGCAGAGTACGCCGACCCCCCGAAGAGTGGCACCGCGCAAGACCCAGTCGTATGCGATGTTCCACAGGAGCGGACCAA
Organism: Miltochrista miniata; assembly: GCA_933228765.1. Classification (NCBI taxonomy): domain Eukaryota; kingdom Metazoa; phylum Arthropoda; class Insecta; order Lepidoptera; family Erebidae; genus Miltochrista; species Miltochrista miniata. Next base: position 58,456 of record CAKOGA010000071.1, read on the forward strand.
GAACCGACCCCTGTGGGACACCGCATGACATCTCCCTGCGGACTACGGTCGACCGGGTCGGATAAGAAATGGCCCGGTCCACGAAGTAGTCCGCAAGGACGCGCCTGAGGTACCACGGAACGTTGTGGTACCTCAGCGCCTCGGCGATCGTCGGCCAGGGGATGGTGTTGAAGGCGTTTGCGATGTCCAGCGACACCGCCAACAACACCTCCCCCCGATCGACCGCCTCTCGGACGCTGTCCCTCAGTCGGGAGATGGCGTCGAGGGTAGATCGTCCGCGACGAAATCCGTATTGGCCGTCATTCAAGTTGGGCCCCGCCCCCTCCAGGTGCCCGACGAGACGAGCAGCGAGCACCCGCTCAAAGAGCTTGCTCATCTCGCCGAGCAAAACAATTGGGCGGTAGGCCGACGGCGACTCGGCGGGGCGCCCGTGCTTCTTCAACAGCACGAGCTTCCCCGTTTTCCAATTTCGCGGAACTCTACCCGACGCCAAACAATCAGACATGAGGGACAGTGTCTCCTCCTCAAACGCCGGCATGATCAGGGCGACGACCCGCCCTGGGATGCCGTCCGGGCCAGGGGCGCGGTTCCTCAGTTGGAGCTTGAGGACCGCCGCCCCCAGTTCGACATCGGACACGGGCGGGATCGCCTCAGTGTCTGCCGGCGCACGGCTTGGTGCTGCCATTCGTGGTGGGACCCACTCTTCCCGCGCAGGGAAGAGGGAACTGACGATTTGCCCGAGGAAAGCGGGCTCGAGGGATTTTGTGAGTGGGGGCGCATAAGGCCGGAGTTTGTCGCTCACGACCTTATACGGGCGCCCCCACGGATCCTGATTTAGCGTCTCGAGCCACGCTTTCCACGAGTCCTCCTTTGCGGTTTTTATCGCCGAGCGAAAGGCCGCTCGGGCGTCCCGGTATGCGGCGCGCAGTTCCTCTTCGAGGACAGGGTTCCTATCTCTTCGACCGCGGTAGCGAGTGTACCGCCGCTGGGCTGCGTGACTTTCAGCACGCAGCCCCGACAGGTCGTCGTTCCACCAGTACACTCGCCGCCGCGGTGGGACTGGCCCTGCCCTCCGCATCGCCGCATCGCAGACGCGAGTCAGAGCTTCAGACAGCCGCTCCGACCTCGCGTCCACGTCCGGGCTTCCGCCAAACGCGGCCCATCGCTCGACGATGGCCGCCTCTTTCGCCAGTTCCCGGTCTAGCGTCTTGATACGCCACCGTGGGCCCTCACCGGCCAGGGGACGATCCTGGGTCCTTAGGGCGGGGGAGACGATGTCGAATCGTATATAGCGATGATCCGACATCGTCTCCACATCTGTCACCACCCTCCAGCCACGCACGTGGTTCGCCAGGCTAGGACTCGCGAAGGACAGGTCTACAATAGACCTGTTCCCGGTCTCCCCCACGTACGTGTGGACCGCCCCCTGGTTGAGCAACACCAAGCCATTGGACACCGCCCATTCCTCGACCAACTCGCCCCGCAAGTCCGTCGCCGGAGATCCCCACGCCGTAGAGTGGGCGTTAAAGTCCCCGGCGACGATGAGCGGGGTGGGGTGTGCTTCCGCCACAAGAGCCCCGAGCTCAACGAGTAACTGCTCAAATTGAGCACGGGTCTTCCTGGGCGGACAGTACACCCCAATCACTGCAGCGTCTCCCAGCAGCGCGAGGACGCACATTCGTCCTTTTGACACTTTGTCAAAGGCGCCCCGCTGGGAGACGATAGCCACCTCACCGTCGCAGTCGCCGGCCCAATCATCACGGGCACGGACTACGTACGGTTCGGCGACTACAGCCACGGTCGTCTGCCACTGTGCTACGGACTGGAGCAAGACATCCTGGGCCGCAGCACAGTGCCTGACGTTGGCCTGCAGGATCGAGAAGTTCGAGTTGGACATCTAGGTTTGGGCGGTGTCCATCTCCTCCACTACTTGTTGAGTGGGAGCGGGGTCCGCGACCGGCCCGACCCGCCTCCCACTGACACCACCTCGGCGACGACGCGAACGTTTATTCGATGCCGCCAGACAGACCTTGACGCCCAGGCGGTGCGCAGCGGCCTCTCCCGCCGCAGCACACACGGGGCAGTTGGGCTCTGCACTGCAGCCGGCCGCTTTGTGGCCGGGCTGCCCACACCTGAAGCAGAGGGCGCTGCGGTCGATACCCGCAGCGCACTTGGCCCCCACATGCCCCACGTCTAAGCAGCGGAAGCACCGCTGCGGCCTGGCCTCCAAGAGGACCGCACGGACGCGGGTCCAACCGATCACAAGGGCGCGGCCATCCGTTATAAGTTTCGCTGCCGCGACTGGGCATTTCACCCACGCCGTGCCCTCTCTGCCTGCCTGGCGGGCGATATTTCCAACGATGACGCTGGTGGCGGCGCAACCTCCAACGTCTGCCACCACCCGCGCCACAACCTCCTTTGTCGCCGAGTCGCCTAGACCGGAGATGCGCAGCTCCGCGCACTTCTCCGGCCTGGCGATGTGAACGTCGTCGCCAAGGGACTCCTTTAGTTTAGACGCCAAGGCGTCCGCTTTCGCGCCTCGATCCGCACCCGCCACCTCAAGTATGCGACCCCCAGTGGCCGCAGTGCGGAAGCGCAGCCCGTCAATGCCGAGGCTTTTGAGGTCGATCGACCTCTCAGCCTCGGCAAGCTTTTCGGCGTATGTAACGCCCCGCCCTTCCGCTTCCCGCTGCAGCGTTATCACTATCGCTGCGGTTCGCGGGGCGCGGAGGTTCGGGACGCTCTTTTTCGCGACGGGCTTCGCGGGCGCCTTAGCAGATGACTTGGCCGGCGTCTTCACCTTCGCCGGACCTGTCGCCTTCTTCTTTTTCGTGACCTGGCTCCACGACTCGGTTGGAGCCAGGGTCACGGGTGCTGTTTCGGCAGTTGTGGCCGGCTGGCGCTCCCTGCGCGCAGCCTCCACCTCCTGCGCCGCAGCGCTCTTCTTCTTTCTATTCCTCTTCTTCCCTTGGCTTGGGGCAGAAGAGGAAGAAGCCAGCGGAGTGGCCTCAACGACATCCATGTCCGTCACCTCCACCCCAGATGTGGAGGGGACGGCAGAAGATTGCGTGGCGGCAGGGGCGCCAGACGACTTTTTGCCCCTAGGGCGTGGAGGCGCAGAGGCGCCGACGACTGGGCCCGTGGAAGGACCGAGAGGAGTCTCAGCAGCCGCAGCGGCACTGCGGGCTGCGTTGCGAGCGTCCGCTGCAAGAGGTGGACGCAACCGGGGCTCAGGCAGGAGCCTGTTTTCCACCCCTCCGAAGCGCGCGTCAATGACGAACATGATTTCCTCACGTGTCATTGACGGTTGTGGAGGGGGAGCGGCGCTGGCCTGCCGCTTCATCCACTCTAGCTCCTTCTGAACAGATTGGAGCTCGCCTTTCAAATACAAAATTTCGTCGTTTGTTTTGAGGGAGACTAGCTCCCTCACGTGCTCCAGGATGGAGCCAGACGCGCTCCTGAGCCCCTGGACGCTCTGTCCCTTCAGGCGGGAGGACTTGTACGCTATTTCTTGAATATACGCACAAGCCTCCTCTACCGCCTTCGATAACTGTTCGGATCTGGGTCCCCGAACAGTCATCGACGTCGGCGCCTCTTCCGGCGCAGGTTGTTCGCGGAGGAAGGAGTTTCGCCTCTCCTCCCGCCGTCTTCTCTCCTCTTCTTGCGCGAGCTCCCGCTCTGCCTGTTGCTCGAGCTCGCGCTCGCATGCCCCAGGTTAGGTTAGGTTAGGTTAGGTTAGGTTAGGTTAGGTTAGGTTAGGTTAGGTTAGGTTAGGTTAGGTTAGGTTTTTTTTTTTTTTTTTTGTTGACGCGGGGAATGCGTTTAGGCACCGTCATCCCAGCTACGGGGGTAGCTGGGACGGTGTGTGGGGCTCACCGGTCCCGGAAGATGGGACCGTCCTACCCACTAAACCCCGCGGTGTTCCGACTCACCCTATAGCCGGGCCGAGGGATATGAAGATGAAGATTCAACGTCGACCCGGCTAGGGATGCCCCGTAAGGATGGGGCTCTCCTCGGGGGACCAGATGGTCGGCCCCCCGGAGCTCCCTAAGGAGCTGAAGAAGCAGCAAGCCCGCATCGCACCACTCTCGAGCGCCCCTCTGAAAGCAGAGGGGGTAGAGAGCGGCCGAGCGGGCGGGCACTAAGGCACCTCCGGAACACGGGGAGGTGCCTTCCGCCAAACGATCATCGGTGGATGAGGTCCCCCGACCACCACCCACCGGGACAACACTAGTCGGGGGCGCGCACGAAAGCTGCCATGCGGCGCCCCCGAACCGGACGGCGAGGCGGGAGCGTTTGACCTGCACGCTCCCGCACCCGCAGCTCCTCTCTCTTTGCCGCCATCACCTCATTGGCAAAAGAGGTGACGGCGGCCCAACACTCCTGGCTACCGACCATGGCTCGCACCACAGCCGGCAGCGACAAGTCAAAACCAATTTGGCCCGTGAGGGCGACTCGCGGCCCGTCCCACGCCGCGCACTCGGCGAGTGTGTGCTCCGCCGAGTCCACGGCGCCACTTGGGCAGTGACGGCACACGGAGTCCGACTCCACACCCACCACCTCCCACAGGTACTTGGCGAAACAGCCATGTCCTGTGAGGAGCTGAGTGAGGTGGTACGTCGGCGCACCGTGCGCCCTCTCTACCCAAGGCCGAAGAACGGGCCGGACAGCCCCCACGAGCCGCGCGCTCGCAGAGGGACACGCCAACCTAATGGCCCACTTCCGGAAGAGATCGTCGCGAGCAGACTGTCTCCAGCGATCGATCTCGTCCGGGAGTGGGCGACCTCCATTATTCCGCACCAGGGCGCTTTCCTCGTAGACACGCTTGAGGACTCCAGCCTCGAGATCCCACGGGGGGCTTCCTCCAATTAGACACGCCGCCTCGTAAGAGACGGTGCAGTACGCTCGCGCCGCCCTCTGCGCAATCACCCGCTGCGGCCTCGCTGTCGGCGTAACACAAAATACCGACCCCCGTAAGAGTTGCACCGCGCAGGACCCAGTCATAGCCGATGTTCCACAGGAGCGGACCAAGGACCGACCCCTGTGGAACACCGCACGACATCTCCCTGCGGACTATTCCCGACCGGGCCGGGTAGATAATGGCCCGGTCCACGAAATAGTCCGCAAGGACGCGCCTGAGGTACCACGGGACGTTGTGGTACCTCAGCGCCTCGGCGATGGTCTGCCAGGGGATGGTGTTGAAGGCGTTCGCGATGTCCAGCGACACCGCCAACAACACCTCCCCCCGACCGACCGCCTCTTGGACGCTGTCCCTGAGTCGGGAGATGGCGTCCAGGGTAGACCGCCCGCGACGGAACCCGTACTGGCCGCCGTCGAGATTGGGCCCCGCCCCCTCAAGGTGCCCGACGAGACGAGCAGCGAGCACCCGCTCGAAAAGCTTGCTCATCTCGCCGAGCAGAACAATGGGGCGGTAGGCCGACGGCGACTCGACGGGGCGCCCGTGCTTTTTGAGCAGCACGAGCTTCCCCGTCTTCCACGTTCGCGGGACCCTACCCGACGCCAAACACTCCGACATCAGGGAGAG
>CAKOGA010000072.1:0-15470 GCA_933228765.1 Miltochrista miniata
ATAGGCAGGAACATTATTGCATTAAATTACAATACAAAACCAATTAGTCACGTTTTGTCTAACATGGTTTGACATTATTATATTGCACAACAACTGATACATCGTCGTTGCGCCTGAAAAGTTCCTTAATATGTGATTTTTACAAGGTTGTAGGAAACTCAAAAAAACATGTTTTTTTTTCAAACATTGTGTATTTAATCAAAAATCTATAAATGCAGTATTATGAACATTTATGTTTTACATATGTAAGAAATACATATGATTTGAAATGTTGTTTATATTTGAAGAAATATTTTTTTTCTCTGCAAATCTGCACATACCTGTTTTAGCACTGTGCATGCAAATTATTCATGTGCCATTTTCATGCACATAAAGGATAATCGTAACATTGTTTTCTCAAAAACTAGTCTATTATTTGACATTTTGGTAATGAAAATTCAGTTTACTACTTACATTTTCATAATTATTGATGAGTCTTTTTGTAATGTAAAAAGTTAAATAAGAAGTATGTCAAAACCCCTAAGAGGTATTTAGTTCGAAGGAGTCCGTATCATCCATGCAGGATTTTCCAAACGTAAAAAATAATTAAAATCATGCAACTAAACTACTGGCCCATGTGGCAACTAGAAAGTGTTCCTTCAGTCGCCTTTGAGCGATTCAAAATATGCTTTTTGTTTCGAACTATAAAAACTTGGAATGACTTGCCCGCGCACGTGTTTCCCCCATCTTACAATCCCGAGTTCTTCAAGTGAAGCGTGACAAGACACATCACGGGCCGCTAACTTGAGGGTCAGAACACGGACTGTGAGAGTAGCCAGCTAAAGGTCATCGGTCAAACTGCCATTATATTTAGTAAATGTTTGAAAATCATTTTCTCACTGTTTCCAGGTGACAAGGCAATCCTCTCTTCTGCTAGCTTTAATACCAATGAAAGGCAACCTCAACATCCTTGATATTGAGAGATGTGCATGGTGTCATAATAAAATCTACATTGAAAGCTCTATTAGGCCAGCCCCAAAGAAACTAGAAATCCTGAATGAGTAAAAAAGGTTTTCAATTTTTCATGGCGCAGATTCGTCATTAGGAATACTGTTTTCGACTATTGAATAACTATGAGCAGCGCTTACACTCCGTTTGTACGTGCAGTGATGTGATATTCACAATAAAGACTGTCCTGAGGTAACTGGCAGCCGCCTTGAACCACTGGTGCAGCGTAGAACAATAGATTTACTTTACTTAACTCCACTTTCCTTCTTTCATTCCCGGCGCTTATGACCTTCGTCGTGAAAAAACTATATCTAAAAAGCGATCTTGCGCTTGAATATTTGTATTACGATAAGACGACTAATTTGTTGTTTAATCGCTGCAACGAACTTCAGTTGTAATTTGTGCAGAGGGTAATAAAAACGTATTGCGGTACTGTACAACATTTATTTTATGAATTACTAGCTTTTGCCCGCGACTTCGTCCGCGTTTTCGTCGTTTTTCGTAAAAAAGTAACATATTGTCCTTCCTCAGGGTTCAGTGGTTTTGATGTGAGAGACAGATTAACTTTCGTATTTTAGAAGGGAAATATAATCATTATGTCAATCCACAATACTGTTAAAAAATATCGCAATAAGGAACCGCAGAATATTATTATTAATAGCTGTGCCCCGAGACCATCAGCGTGTAACTCCTTGTATGTTATTATGTTAATGTGTTGGTAATATTGTTAAGATCACTTTCACATGAGGCTTAAGTACATATATAATGAAAATACTTCAGTGTAAAGCTTCCGGGTAAACTACGTTGAAAGTTGACCCGACCCGTCCGGCACGTGAACATAAAGATTTCTAGAACTGCTAACCCGGGAAAGAGAGACATATAACTGACCATGTGAAAACAACTGACACCGAGATCTACTCCAGCAACACGAAAAGTCTGCCCTTGAGCCTTATTTATTGTCATTGCATAACACCGATACTGGGAATTGCGTTCTTTTAAATTGGAATGGAAAATTATTTGGTATTATGGGATTTCTGGGAATAAAGATGGTTTCTCCTGCACCGCAACCTGTTAAAATTTGAGCATCGATTAGATTTTGTTGCAACTGGGTTACTTTAAGCCGAGTTCCATTGCAAAGTTGTGGTGGTCTTAAATTTCGGAGCAGAATAATCGGAATGTCAATAACAACATCGTCTACTTTTCTGAAATCTACAAAATGATGTTGGTCCTCGCACTGTATGTAATAAGATGTAATAATAATCTCAAAAATAATCCTTATAGCATGATTCAGTATTCACGTGCGACGGTGCGATCGATGGCTTATATAAGTTTGGTGTTTCTATACCGATTTCTATGATTCTTTTTTTATTGAATAGGTAATAATGTTATTTTTTTTTAAATTAGGGATGAGTGAGAGTATTATAAACGTAAGCGTAAACAAATATAATCAGAATGCTCCGAACTGCTAAGCTATCAGGAGTTACACGTTATATTGTGAGTCAACCATAAAAGATAGACATAGGATATTTTTTAGACAATTTTATGTAGAATACGAATATGTATTTCCGTCATACATGATTTCTATGTAACTTTAACCATTAAGGCTGCACACGCGACGGAAGCTTAAAAAATGGAGTAATTTCTCCCGTTTTCCCAAAATTTACCTTCACTACTCTGCTCCTATTGATTTAGCGTGATGAAAAGTACACTATAACCTGCCCAGGAGTATAAAGAATAATTTGTATCAATTTTCGTTAAAATCTGTCGAGTAGTTTTTTTTTCTATAAGGAACATACAGACAGACAGACAGACAGACAGACAAAAATTTTACTGATTGCATTTTTGGCTACGGTATCTTCTGTGGAACATCCAGCAAGCTTCTGTTTTAAATATTTAATGTACAGTTTTGTATTTTCTATCATTTTATTAATATTTAAAGATTAAAGATAGATGGCTAGATAAGACATAGTAATTGATGATTTTTTATAGTTTATTATACATCCAAGCAATCGTATAAATTATTATTATGTTTTGTGCACATGCTTGTGTAAATAAATACATAATTAATCATGAATATAAAAAAATAATTTTAAGATTTCAGTACAAAAAATTATCAAGAGATTAAAATTCGAGCTAGCGTTTGCCTATCTGAAGAATTATATATGAATGTCATCTAGCCTTCACTTTACCGTTTTATTATAGGTATAGAAGATAGATAGATAGATGTGTTGCCAGATATTGTGTCTTTTGTTGGTTTCTATAAATATACAATTTTTATAATTCTGACACACAAGTTTCAACTGGTCATTTAGTTTAAGTTTATTGAACACTAGCTGACCCGCGCAACTTCGTTTGCGTCACATGAGAGTGAGGTATGGTATTAATATTTCGAGTAGGTATTATAATGTTTCCCGTTGCATTTACCCCCGTCGCGCTTATTATAGTCGCGTCGCGTCGCTTGTATTCATTATGGCGCATCACATGAGAGTGAGAAGGATGTGACTTTAACACCTCTCGTTAAAGTGATATAATGTTTCCCGTCGCTTTTACTTCCACCCATCCGTTTTCCGGTATGGAACTCAACGCGTGCGAGTCCGACTCGCACTTGGCCGGTTTTGATCGTTCAGTTGACTGGCTGCCACTGCAGATCAGATTTACTCCCGTCACGTCGCTCATACTTTAAAACTTAATAAGAGGGTTATTATAAGTGAACCTTAAAAGATAGGCATATGCTGTCAAGGACTTTTTTTTATAACTTTTTAAGAGAAACAATTTTGTAGTATGAAATTTTTGCGTAACTTTAACTCTTTATGCAGCGTCAGCAATGGAAGCTCTCAAAAGAAAGAAATAATCCCCGTTCTCGAAACATTATTCATGGCTGCTCCGCTCCTATTCGTCTTAGCGTGATGTTATATTGCCATTAGCCAGCCTAAATAAATGGACTATTAAACTGTAAAATAATTTTTGAAATGCAACCAGTAGTTTCTGAGATCCTAGTACAAACAAACTCTTCAGTTTCATTATATCGTGAGCAAACCTTAAGAGATAAAGAAATTAGTTTATTGTGAGCGAACCTTAAAAGATAGACATGCTGTCGCGGACTTTTTTTAGAACTTTTTAAGAGAAACAATAAATTCGTAATATACAATTTTTACCTAACTGTAACCATTTACGCAGCGTACGCCTCGGAAGCTCTCAGACGGTAAAAAATATTCCCCGTTTTCAACACATTCTTGATTGCTGCTCCGCTCCTATTCGTTTTAGCGTGATGAAAAGTATACTATAACCTGCCCAGGAGTATGAAGAATAATTGTATCAATTTTCGTTAAAATCCGTCGAGTAGTTTTTGTTTCTATAAGGAACATACAGACAGACAGACAGACAGACAGACAGACAAAAATTTTACTGATTGCATTTTTGGCATCAGTATCGATCACTAATCACCCCCTGATAGTTATTTTGAAAATATATTTCATGTACAGAATTGACCTCTCTACAGATTTATTATAAGTATAGATTACATTAACGATATAAACGTTAGTATTTTTAAGGAAATGTAATGCTATAGACAAATTAGACTTTTAGACAAACCAAATTTTGGTTTGAGTTTGTGTCATTACTTCCAGTCATAATAACGATATGGTCATTTAATGTTAATAGTTGTTCAAGAATAACATATTCTGACAATATATTTCCCGATTTCGCACCTGGTTTTCTCAAAGACATTATTTTACAGTCCTAAACAGTAAATTTATGCTTATTTGGGATTAGTTTATGAACAACATCTGCTCCTTGGTTATCTGAGAGCAAAATTACTTTTCCAAATTCATCTTTAGAGCCTATTGGCTCCAAAGATGACTTTGGAAATACTTTTGTGTTATCAATATTCATCATTCGATTAAAGGTCTCATGTTAAACAATACAGCATGGTACTTTGTGTTTTGATGTTTCTTTATTGCGTTCCGACCCCTCACTTTTAGTGTGACTAGGTTGAGTGACACTTTCTAGATTTATTTTATTAGACTGCATTATTTTTGGTGATTTGGTTAATGAAGACTTCGGGTATGAAAATTTAAATCAAGGTTTAATTTCCTCACAGAAACCTGAGATTGCGCTGTACTCGATGTCTTCGTTTTTCTCTTTAGGGCCGGCGCCCATTATCGGCATCGGCAAGGAAAAGGATCCTTCAGCATCCTACATGCAAGCGCACACTATCGGCAATTATGCTTTGGCATGCTGCAACGCTCTTAGGAATGACGAAGCGTCCTTAAGGATGCCGCACCGTCCTGTAGCTTGCCGAAGCGTCTCAATATCGTATTTCTCGTCAAAACAGTCTCAGAGTTGTTACAAGCTAGTTGTCTGAATTGTATTTAATATGGTGGACTGGCATCTAGTGTTCATAGCAACTCTTGCTGAAGAAGAAGAGAAATCTAATCAACCGGTACACACAGCGATTACCTCGATTGTGTTATGTGAGTCAAATGATGCAAATGGCGGATGCTTCCCCTCGCCTCGGCGCCGGCGGCGTACCGAAGGATGCCGAAGCATCCCAAAGCATTCTCAAGGCTGCCGATAAAGCAGCCTCAAGCATACCGAAGCGGTATTTTTGTTATTACGACCACATATCACGGAAATTTCTACTTTATTGCCATTGTATTATAGTATATTGCTATTTGCCACCAAAAAATCCTTTTCCTTGCCGATGCCGATAATGGGCGCCGGCCCTAGACTGCTTACAGAGGTAGTACTTTTAGTAGAGCTTAGAGTAGAACATAATAATTTGAGCTGATCACATCTTTGTGTTTGTTCTTGTAGTTTTAGTCTCAAAGATACATTGTCTATACTTAGATTATCAATCTCTGTGTTCGCACTATAGTCTTTTCCTGGACAGCTCAGCAATCATGTAAACATGTCATGTGTTGACAGAAGTTGTCTATGATCATAGTGTTGTAACTATACTGATTCTATGTATGTAAATAATCATTGAGTTATATCTAGTTCACCGTACATTCATTTACTTCGGTATATCAATCGCCAAATTCATTAAATCATGAAATTCGGTATATCAATATATATTATGTGCAATAATTTTTTTATATTAATTTAATTTAAGGATCTTTAAAAAAAAGAAACTTTTAGAAAATTTTATAGTACATATAAGCATTTATTTACAATAATATATTACTTTAGGACTGAATATTTTAACCATCCACCGTCAACCGTACCCAGTCTACCCTAAAGATTTTTTTTTTCTTTTTATTCATATTTAAATGTTTATGGCGTTCGAAACATTACATTATCTTTTTGGCAGCTCGCTGATGAACGTTAGCCTCTTTAAATTTACTCCTCCACACGGTACTAAGCCTAACCGGATCCTTCTGACTATTTCTGGGTCGCACAAATACTTATTTAGTCCCAATTTTTTAAAAGTACTTCTGCGAAGAGTAGGCCTCGCGAGCGCCCAGGAAAAAACAACCTGTGAGGAATTATATCCCTTATGATCCCATCATATATAACGGGGATCTTTTTCTCCCTTATTTTCCGCCCTATTAAAAAAACTTTCGACAAAAGTTGTATTTTTATCTTTTCGTAGATCAATGATTTTAAATAAAAGAACATGTGTGCCAAGTTTGGAGAAAATTGGTTAACAAATGCGTCTTCTAGACCGAAACTGACATGTACACACACATACGGACGAAAGCAAAATCGTCTATACTGTGGAATCGAAGACCCAAACTCAAAGTGCCTTTTTACACTTACCGGTTGCCGGGTAGCCGGTGCCGGGTAACCGGCGGTGAATGCAAGCGGTTGCCGGGCAAATCACGCCGGTACGTGTGAAAGCTATAGTACACGGCCATACACCCACCCTACCCGGCACCCGGCAACCGGTACTTGTGAAAAGGGGCAAAGACTCGCATCTCCATATATTCAATATACTCTGTGGACTAGCACTCTTCGCTCTCTGGGTCAATAAGTTGTATTATTAAAGTAAGTACATTTTTTCGAACTGACAGATTGATAAAACAATGACCTCCTTTTAAAATCAATTGGCCAGTACAACAGTTTTACAACACTATGGCAAAGACAAACAAGTCTGAGAAAAAATAATTTAATGACAAGCAAAAATGACAGTCTTAAATTTTTACCATCCGAGTATTTTTCATGAAATTATTCTATAATCTAAAGGTTTATTAGTGTCGAAATGTCCGCATAAATCTAACTAGAGTTCCTTGAAACGTCTATGATCAGGATTGATAATGAAATGTAAGTAATTATGGAGTAGTCGAGATCCAATTTCTTTGTTTACTATATTATTTAGGTCTGTTGAATTCCACTATAAGTAACTGACTTCTGAGCTTTATACCTCATAATTTTTAACATAAGTAGAGAGAGTAGTCGACCAGTATTCTTAATACTAGTATTCGATGATGTCGACGTATTCAACGAATCATAGGATCCGGAGAGAGATCTCACCAAGCGACGATTCCATACAGTAACATTAACATTATCATCATTGATTATTTCCATTATGCAATTCTTAGCACCATTACAATTAAAGTCTAATGTTATAAATTTGTACCATCAATGCTATAAATGATCTAGCTATCATATATCAATAATAATTTTAATTTTATGCCAAAATAATTAGTTATTAATTTTTTATTATTGCATTATGCATTATACACCTGCTTCAAATTTATAATTGTAATTAATAATATTTTTATTCAAATTAGAACATGTTAAATAATGCTCTTTTCCTTAATAGCATATACATACTATAATCATGCGCTTCAATTTTATAGTTAACTAGCTGATGCGCGCGGCTTCGCCCGCTTGAATTTTGGTTCCCGTTCCCGTTTCCCATGGGAACATTTTCCGGGATAAAAGTAGCCTATGTGTTATTCTGGACTATACTCTATCCCTGTACCAAATTTCAGCCAGATCCATTTAGCCATTAGAGCGTGATTGAGTAACAAACATGCAAACATCTTCACAAACTTTCACATTTATCATATTATATTTCCAATTGCATTAAATTTTATTCATGCGCTTCAAACTAAGACTAAAAGAAGGCTTCAAAGGATAAAATGTTTTGAATGCATCACAATGAAACAAAGCACTTACTAAACGTAGTTGTCATCTTGTCTGACACATTTTGTCAAATTTAGATTTCAAAAATAATTTGTTCGTGTGCGTGTAGGTCAGTACTTAATGCATGAATTAATTAAAATCAGCTGCTTATCAGCTGATTATCTGTGTGTGAGTGCAATTTAAAATATTGCAACGAGTTTTAAAATGTTCAAAAAGGGAATTCAACTCACTTGGTTCGTACAAATTGCAAAATGTTATTTTGATCCACATTTATAGGTTATGCTGCTCACTTCCATCGGTTATTCGTTGAAACTTTTCACATTTATTACTAACTAGCTGATGCGCGCGGCTTCGCCCGCGTGAAATTTGGTTCCCGTTCCCGCTTCCCGTAGGAACGTATTCCCGGGATGAAAAGTAGCTTATGTGTTATTCCAAACTATAAGCTATCTCTGTGCCAAATTTCAGCCCAATCCGTTCAGCCGTTAGAGCGTGATTGAGTAACAAACATCCAAACATCTAAACATCCAAACATCTTCACAAACTTTCACATTTATAATATTAGTAGGAAGTAGGAAGTAGGACTAGCTGTTGCCCGCGACTTCGTACGCATGGAAATTGTGTTATAATGAACATTTAATCTGTTTTCTATCGAGTCCCTAGGATAAGTAGTTGCCAAAATGAGGTGACAACTTTAGGACATCCTCCTGACAACTTATCCGGGGAGCTAGATGTAAAAGTAGACACCTCATTGTGTGTACCTAGTGTTTATTAAACGTTTGGCCACGTCTGAAAATTAGCGCTGGTCAGCGTAGCTTAATCTGCTGCGTTACACATACGCTGAGTGAGAAGGTCATTTTCGTACAATTATTATATACAATTAGGTTAGAATTAGCTTGAACATACATTTCCTAAGTAAAGAAGCTTTTATCATTCTACGAGACACTGACAAAGCCATGACATAGACGTATACTATGAAGTATGATAAGTATTGCACGAAAAAGTTTGTCCTTATCTATATTGTATGAAAGATTTGATCATCAGTTTGTTTGAGACTTATGATTGACTTTCTTTCGAATAATTGGTAGTGTAGAGGTGGCGTAGGGTAGGTATAGAACATTTGACAGAACGAAGTCTGTCGAGACAGCTAGTATAATAAAATAAAACAGTAAAATTAGAGACTTATAAACTTTATTTTGTTTATTTCATGTTATTAAATTTAAAAAAAATGGCATTCACTTCGTCAAGCAAATATAAAAGAAAAAAGTTAATTTGTGGGTTATAATGGTTAAAATGGTTTGGGTCTATAGGATTACTGATAAAACCTAAAACCGAGTGTAAGCGCCATAGTTTTCAATAACTTCTAATAATCGATTACGCATAAACCCGATTAGACGACTGCAAATGTCACTTCCCCTCGTTTAATCCCAGATTTCGTTACAATGCAGCTCGATTGCTTCTTTAGTCCTCTCGTTCCTGTTATCCCACATTTGAACCATCAAACCCCATAAATTTTCTATTGGGTTAAGGTCTGGTGACCTAGACGGCCATGGAATGAGAGTAAATTCATCTTCATACACCGTAAACCAATTCGAGACAATTCTAGCAGTATGCACTCGACAGTTATCATGAACATAGAAGAATAGTAGCACATCTTCACGGGGGTAAACTGTTCGTAAAGTCGGTAACATTGATTCTTCCAATAAATCGACATAGTTAAAAGCGTTATGACGAGGAGAAATAGGAACAAGTTCGCCTATGTTTCCAGCATCTATCCAAGCCCACATGTTAGCTGAAATACGACCAGATGATTGGTTGGGCACTACGTGGTTCTCTGTGTATCGCGTGTTATCGTAACGCCACAAAGTTAAGCGACCATGTTGAGAAGATCGAAATGATTTTTTGTCTGTAAAGATGGTGTTTGTCCAGTCGAAATCTAAATAATTACGTGCAAAATTTAATCACGCAGTTTTGTGTGCATTCGTTAAATGAGCTTTCTTAGCATGATGTGTGTAATGCAGCCCAGTGTGGTGCAAATTATTTCTAATTGTTTCTAGAAAAACGTCCTAACGTGCTGCAAAATAGCGGGTACGAGTAAAAGGATGTTCTTCGTAATGGTGTTGCATTTCCGTTCTCTGTTGGTTTGTGATTTGACGAACCCCATGAATATGTCGACGTCGGTCATCTAGGATACCCTCTACAGCGTGCCGTCTGATCCAGGTTCTGACCGTGTTACGATAAGTCGTAACACGGTCAGAACCTGGATCCGACGTCTACCTACCAACCTGGATCAAAAATTTAACTCACGTGATATTTCTCTAACGCCGTAACCTTGCTCACTAAGCACTACAATCCGAGGTCTTTGTTCTACCAAATTGGCCATTATACGATTCCTTTATAGACTCAAATATAATAAATAATAATAAATTTATTTCTTCTCACAAAAGGTTACACATTATGTTAAACACAGTTTTTGACAAAGATAATTGTTACATTATTCGCAGAATTTGTATTCGGTGTTAGCAACTGCTGCTGAACTAGGCTTTAGACCTGTATTTCAGCTAACAGCGCCTCCACCCTAACATCAGATCTCTACAAGTTACATTAACTATATTATGAAAAATCAATTTTGCCATAAAAAAAGGATGGACTATTACCTAATCATTAATAATTTAACATTAACAATAATATATAAAAGTAAGAGCCAAATTAATATGTACAATGCAATAATAATATATAAAATTAGAAGATAAATTAATCGGTATGTAAAATCATTGTATAAAAAATAAAAAAATAAAAATATGACAATTCTAAATAAAATGAGGGGATAGAAATTAATAAATATGTAAAATCACGGGATAGCAATTTATAAATTCAAATTATAAATAAGATAGTAAATGCATAAACTCAAAAGATAATAACGATTAAATTGTCAGTATTTATAAGTTCAATTAACAAATTACCAGAATAATAAAACCTATTATAAATCATGCAAACTCTCATCGATATTAAAATTAAAATCAATAAATAAGAATTTAAAACATTCATACGATAATACATGTTTTTTTTTTTCTGTGGGTAGTACAAGTAGTCATAGTATTAGTTAATAATATTATGGGAGTGTGTGGGCGTGTAGAATGTGTATGTGCATGTATGGAATTTGGGTGAGTGTGTGCTGCGTGTATGTGATATGTTTGAGAATGTATGTGTTTGTGTGTATGGGTGTAGTAAACGTAAGATTGAGGATTATTGTTTCAAAGTTGATATAGATTTTAATAAAGAATAGATGAAATCATTAACATGTCATTCAACTACTGTAATAATAAGTTCTGTCTCGTCAAAAGATAACTGTCCTAGGTACCTTGATAAACTTTTTTTAACTAAGTTTTTATTCAGAGGGTAGATTCTAATAATTTTATTAATTTTGTTGTACGTGTAGGGGCCCAAAAAGGAAAAGAACCTGCGTATAAAAGAAGTTCTGGATTTAACAGTACGTCTACACACCGCATAATCCCTCCGCCCGGACATCGGTGCACGAGCATAATTAAGCAACATGTGCTGCCTCAAAATTACTCTAAACAAAAAGAGCTGCCGCACAGTCAGTACCTCACAGTGCTCATAAAGACTTTTGGTCGGGTAACGATAGGGTTTAAATGTGCACAACTTAAGAACATTTCGCTGGGCGACCTCAAGTTGAATGAGGGTCGACTTCGGTGCCCCTCCCCAAGAGGTTATGCAGTATGATATCACTGATTGACAAAGTGCATAGTAGACTTCTTTCAGAGTTTTGGGTGGAAGCACATAACGCAAATTTTTAAAAATGAATGTGAGTTTACGTATTCTTTTGCTTAGTAATTGTATGTGGGGCTTGAAATTAAGGTTTTCATCAATAGTGACTCCCAGGTACTTGATGATGGAGGTACGTTCCAGCGATTTGCATTTTGGCGTACATGATGAGTGCTGACAATCATGTATAGTAATGTCGCAATAACTCTGAGAAGAGCCTCGGATAGAAAAGGCCATATATTTAGTCTTCTCAGCATTCAGTGTAAGCAAGTTATCCTGAAGCCAGCTTCCCACAGCGCTAAGGCCATGTTGGGCCAAATAATAGGTTTCTTCCCAGGTGTTTGATGAAAAGATAAGGGCAGTATCATCAGCATACGAAATTATATTGCCCCTAGTAATATTTAAAGAGAGAAGGTCATTGACATATACGAGGAAGAGAGTCGGCCCGAGTATACTTCCCTGTGGTACACCGTAGCTCACTGGAATGTCAGTACTACTAAAAGACCCCACCCTAACATACTGTGACCTACCGGACAGGTAGTCCGAGAAAAGCTTTAGTTGAATTCCTCTGACACCGATTTTCTCCAATTTTTGTACCAGCGCGGAAACAGAGACAGTATCGAAGGCCTTGGACAAGTCCAGAAATATAGAGAGGCATTTGTTGCCCTTGTCCATATTAGTCGCAATGAACTCCGTAAAATTACCAACCGCATCATCCGTGGATCGTCCCTTGCGAAAACCGTACTGATTGGGTGATAATATTCCTTTGCTTTCCAAGTAACCAACCAGCCTATTGTTAATGATTTTTTCTAATATTTTAGAGAGCGCAGGCAAAATTGATATGGGCCTAAAGTTTTCGATCCTGTCCCTGTCACCACCCTTGTGTATCGGATGTATTTGTGATCGTTTAAGGTCTTTGGGGAAAATGCCTTTTGACAAGCACATGTTAAAAATATAAGTAAGGTGAGGCACCAAAGTATCCCTGTTTTCCTTCAATAATACCGACGAAATACCGTCCCAGCCCACAGAGCAATCGCTTTTGAGCGCCGATATGAGACTCGCAACCTCAGTCTCATCCGTGTCATACAGTACAAAAGAATCTCTACCATTATTGATGGATTTTGGTTTATTTAAGGGTGTTGTTTGTTTTGATATAATTTTCTCTGCAAGAGTTTTACCCGCTTCAACAAAGTAGCGATTTATTTTATTTACTGACTCAATTGGAGAGTCACTCAAATTAAGGAGCTCCTTTTGATATGACACATTTTTCGATGTATATGTAATGTCCTTGATGGTTTCCCACAACTTTTTACTATTATTACCAGCCCTCTGAACACGGTCCCTTTCATAGTTCTGCTTAAGCTTTTTTAAGATTGCGCTACAGAAATTCCTGTAACGAGTATAAGTTGTTTTAAGAATCGAATTCTCCGGGGATGACTTTGCCTTCAGGTGAAGCTTATCTCGATTTCGAAGGCAACGCAAAAGACCTTGTGTAATCCAGGGCTTGATTATTTTTTTACGACTCGATAGCGCCACTGTCTCTGAATTACTAGCTATAGCCGATTTTATATCTGTAATAACATAGGACATTGCATCGTTACAGTCAAAAGTTGTATATATTGGACAAAAATTAATTTTAGATATGTCATTGTTTAAACGTTCCTTATTTATTCTAGTTTTCGTCGTATAGGAATAAGTTCGATTTTGTTTCTTTTTTAAGAATAGTATTACGGTTCTGTGATCTGTCAAGGTTGACTGTGCAACTATAGTAACTGAAGGGACTTTGGTTTTAAGGAGGACATGGTCAATACAAGTGCCACTGGCATCTCGAGTCACAAAATGGTGAGCCGGTAATAGACCATGATAGCTGGTAAGGTCTAAGTACTGTTCAATGCGGTTGTTGGGAGAGATGATATCCATGTTAAGATCACCCATAATAACAATACTTCTGAACCCTGAAAGCTTCTGTAATGTATCCTCCAGTGATGTAAGGAATGGGTCCAAATTGGTATACGAGGGAGATCGGTAAATAGCCAAAATTGCTGTATCATTACCTCCAATTTTAACCAGCAGACAGTTACTATTCTGTAATATAATTTCCTCCACACAGAAGGTAAGTTGATCCTTAATATATACCACAACTCCATCATTCTGTATTGGATTGTTTGCAGTGGCAAAATAACAGTAACCTGGTATGTTAGGCAAAGAGGAGACACAAGACATCCAGCATTCAGTTAGAATCAGCACGTCACAGTCAATGCCCAGTCCTGTTAACAATACCTGAAAGCCTACGAAATTTTTATTGATGCTACAGATGTTTTGCGATAATGTAGACAGAGATGGGCAAGCCGGAAATAGTTTGCTGCATTCATTCACCCCGCATGTATACGCTTCCGATACTTCAAAACCATCAACATCGTCTATCAAGTTATCTATATTAGCCATAGGTGACACTGGAAGGTAAATGCATCACTAGATAGTGACAATTTGCTGAAGGGAAGGACATTATGAGATATTTTTCATTACGTATAAAAGAAAACTGTACTACCACAGCAATCACAGTCCCAGGGAAACACAGTTCACAAAGTCCCTGATGAGTTCCACTACGAGACAATGTTATCAGTCGGAGCTCAGTATCATTCAATCTTACTGAATGTAAGTAGTAAAAAGTATTTAGTGTTCTTTGTATGAGTGTAATGTGTATGTGTGTATACAGAATAAAGTGATGGCTTAGGCTTATATCTAACTTAAGTCTACAAAAAATATAGGATAAAGAAAGGAGTATAAAATTATTAAGTATTATTACAAAGTTATCGATACCAAAACAATACAGTGAATCAATGAAACGTAGTCATTCCTTCCCATTTAAGGATTTCAAAATCAGTTCACTTGTAACAGCGATTTGGGAGCAGCCAATGTTTTTACGTAGGTATACCCTACCGTTTGCAGTCCAGCAGAAGGCGTAGTTGTGATTTTTTTGAAAATTTCTTGCAAGATAGTATAGCTTCTGTGTGTTATAGGTCAGCGTTTCGGATACAAAAATAGGCTTCATTGGCTGTTGTGAGTTGATGTGGCATGTGTTTAGCTTAAGTCCTGGATTTTTATTTTTGTTGAAAGATCTTACAGCCTTTAGGAACTTTTCCTTCAATAATACTGTTGTAAAGTCAACTACTATGGGATTTGTATTATCTTTCGATCTCAATCTATAGATATCACGTATATCGTTCGTGTGAATCGCCACATCCAAAACCTTTCCAAGTGTCATCACTGAATCGTTCAGGGTGTCCCTTGTCTCAACTGGAGCTTTTGGAATATTCCTGACCTCAACGCCAGTACATCGAGATTTACGCTCCAAAGTTTCAATTTTTTCCTCCAACTGTTGAATCACCCTTTTGTCCTCCTTTCTCTCTTTTTCAAGGCGGGATATCTCAGACAAAAACTCGTCATACTTTGCAGACATCATGTCAACGCTGTTACGGAGTTCCAGGTTCTGATCTCTCAAGTTGGCAATCGTTGTCTGCAAAGCCTGAAAGCGCCCGTCCTGATCCCTCGCAAAATCAGCAAACATACCCTTTATTAATGTGGTAAGACTAGAAGTGTCGTCTTCA
>CAKOGA010000073.1:0-17500 GCA_933228765.1 Miltochrista miniata
GGACCGGTTTTAGAAGACCCATATTAGTATATAACAACCCAAATTGGGGTCTCCTAGGTCCCAAATTAAAGAAATCACGCGAAAACCTTCAGTTTCCGCCATTTTGTTTTTATTTTTAAAAATTTCAACTCTGCATAGCTCCCAAACGAAAAGGCTTAGCGCTGCGTGGTTTTCAGTGTTAAGAAGCCCGGGCCAAGGACTTTCACCCTATACCGGTTTGGAGGCGATTGGAGAGAAATTTTTATTTCTGCTCTAAACCCCTCCAGGAGGGTACCCGGCGGGGCGCCTAAGCCACCAACGAAAGTCTGAGCGTTCTACGACAAACGGTCGCCGAGTTACAGCTGTTTTAATTTAGGTTTTGACAGTTCGGCGGCCATTTTGTTTTTACTAGAACGCCTGTAACTACGCAGCGCTTCGTCCTAGAGAGCTGCGGATTGGATATTCGGCCTCAGGGGGTCGATATCTACCTGCCTCCTGAATTTCAGGGATATTGGAGCACAAAATTTTCAGGGCGCTGAAAACCAGCGGGTGTGATAGAGGGGGTCGAGCCGAGCAGAATAAACTCTTTCTTGACTATTCTGCGACGTCTAGGACCGGAGATACGGGCGATCGAAGTTTGACTTTGACAGCTCGGCCGCCATTTTGAAAAACTTTGATCGCCTGTAGCTTTGGAACGGGGCGTCGTAGGAGGGTCTGGGTTTTTCTGGGCGGCTCGGCGGCCTCTCCCACATCCTTCTGGGGGGGTCACGGGGGAATAGGGGGGGAAAAATTTTTTCTGGCTAAAAAGGCTACCAGAGGGTAGATCTCGGCGCGCCCTCCAAGAATAACCCTAACACGAGCGGGATCGGCCTAGCGGTTCCGGAGTTACAGGAGTTTTTAGAAAATTCGGCCGCCATCTTGGAAAATTTTGCAACCCTGTAGCATCGGAACCACTTGGGCTAGCGACGCCGTGCTTGGGGTCTTCTGAAAGGGCTCGGCGAGGGCTACCAACTGGGCCTCTCTGCACGACTCTAGCTAGAGCGTGTAGAGTTTGGGGACCAAAATTATAATTTTTCGGCAAAAATCGTTCTGGGAAGACCTGGTTTTTGTTAAAATTAGGCAAGGGGAGGCTTCATAAGGCAGGTACCGCTAACTCTCGCTTTAACTCGCACTCCAGAGTGGACAAAAATTGCAAATTTTGCAATTTTTGAAATTTTATTATAATCTTGTTAACTGTAAGCTAGTTTTAAGACAAAAGCCCTATTGGCAATATTTTAGGACGTAGCTGGACTACAGCATACATTTAAAGATTAAAACTCTAGATAGAGTTGCGATACTTTCGACTTTAAAAATTTTAAAAAATTATTTTACTTTTTCTTATTTTGTAACTTTTTGAGACGGAGCCCTATTGGCCCAATTGACTATTTTGATTTTGACCTCGAGACATCAGCTGCTGCCTGTGGTAAAGAAGGACCTGTGCACACACAACACAAAACAGATACATACATAACACACCACGCCCATTATATACACAAGGATCAGACTTAGACAACATATACACAACAACACTGCACCATACAAACACACACTACACACCACAGTCACACATCTGATAGGGTACCCTTTACATACCCTACAGAAAACCACACGGCACAAAGCACACGCGGACTGGGGTACCTTTTACATACCCCATAAGCATACAACAGTTAATTGACCGGACATACCCCCAACAAAATGTTTATCTCGCAACGCACCCCCGTAAAAAGCGCAGAGGAGGATAGCGCTCGCACGTCACCATCGAAAACGGTGACTAAAAAGTCTATCGTGCGGAAGAGTCTCGAAGCATTCGAGACCAAAGCGGGAACGTCATCGAAGCCCTCGCAATCCAAGCAGCCTACGACGGAGAGTAATCCACTGCGACCCACAAAGAGACTGGAGTACAGCCCGCCAAGGAGGAGTAAGACCGTTCTGGACGCTGCTCAAGAGCCTGAAATCACAAAGAAGGCCAAAACCATTCCACCCATTGAGCACAGCCCAATTACTGGGAAGTCTTACCCTAACAAAACGGCAGAAGCAAAAGACGCCGCCAAAAAGGCGAAGCATTCACTCGGACTCGCTAAGAACTTAAAGTCCGAAATAAAGACCGACGTCATACAGTGGATAGACAGGTTAGTGGACATAGTGAGGGACGCGGAAAAAAGGGACATAGGAGAGAAAATAGATCAGGCTCACCCACCCACTCAGACAACCGATATTAACACCCTTGCTGAGAAGATCCAGCAACATTCCGAGCTATTAGCTAGAAACGCGGAACAGATGGAGGAGCTCAAAACAGCTCTCCAGGCAAATACCGAGGCGCAGGCCAAATCCTCATATGCCGGTATTGTGGCCACTTCGTCCCGGGTGCAGCAACCAAGACCTACGCTGCACTCGATCGTAGTATCCTCCAGCAAAGAAGAAGAGACGGGGGACGAAGTTCTGGAGAGAATTAGGAAGGCGGTAGACGCCAAAGAGGGGTGGGTGAAGGTAGAGCGTGTAAGAAAAGGCAAGGACAGAAAAGTGATCCTCGGGTGTCCGACTGCGGCGGACAGAGAAGGTGCTCGGAAACGACTGGAGAGGGAAAGCCTGATTGTCGAGGACGTTTTGAACAAGGACCCTATGCTTGTCCTGAGGGATGTCCTGAGCATCAACTCAGATGAGGAGGTGCTCAGGGCTCTTAGGAAGCAGAATCAGGAGGTGTTTGACGGACTCGGCAAAGAGGACGATAGACTCTCAGTCAAATTTAGAAAAAGAGCTAGAAACCCACACACTTCTCATATTGTGCTCACAGTATCCCCAAAATTATGGGGAAAAATGATGACGCTGGGCACTCTTCGTGTGGACCTGCAGCGGGTGAGGGTAATGGACCAGTCTCCGCTGGTTCAGTGCTCGCGCTGCCTGGGATACGGCCACATGAGGAGGTTTTGCTCAGAAAAAGAGGATGTATGTAGCCACTGCGGGGGTCCCCACTTAAAAACGCAATGCGAAGCGTGGTCTGTAAACGCTACACCCTCCTGTAGAAACTGTAGGAAGGCCAAGATGGACAGAACTGAGCACAACGCGTTTAGCAACGAGTGTCCAGTCCGTAAACGCTGGGAGTCTCTGGCCAGATCGACCATAGCTTATTGCTAAGGGCGGCATGGCGAGAGACTCTGTCTACCACATGTTCCAAGCGAACCTAAGAAAAAAGACTGCAGCCACGCAGGAACTGCTTATCGAAGCAGGAAAACGCAAAATAACGGCAGCCCTTATCCAGGAACCTCACACTGGTCCGACTGGAGGTATGAGGAGCTACCCAGGAGTGAGGATCTACCAGAGCAGCCCATCTGGCGAGGAAAAGGTCAAAGCGGCAATAGCCGTCTTTGACCCGAACATAGACGTGATCCAATACCCGGCCTACACCACTAATAACATCGTAGTGGTGGGGCTGAGGACTAACGCCTGGGAACTCACACTGGTCTCCTTTTACCTCGAGCCGGACCAACCCATAGGTACATATATTAGCAAACTAAAGTGCATTGCGGCTAATCCTGGATTTGGGAGGCTGATTATGGGAGGGGACGGGAACGCTTGGAACAAGTGGTGGAGCAGCGAGCGCACGGACGCCCGGGGGAAGGACATGCTACAGATGTTGGATGAGATGGGCCTCCAGGTGCTCAACACGGGGAACACTCCTACTTTTGACACCTACAGAAACGGACAACGTTTTAAGAGCCACGTGGACATTACCTTCTGCACGACAAACATGCTCGACTTGGTGGTGAACTGGAAGGTAGAGGAGAACCTGACTAGCTCGGACCACAACGGGATAGCCTTTGGCATTAAACTCCAACGGTC
This sequence comes from Miltochrista miniata, assembly GCA_933228765.1. Classification (NCBI taxonomy): domain Eukaryota; kingdom Metazoa; phylum Arthropoda; class Insecta; order Lepidoptera; family Erebidae; genus Miltochrista; species Miltochrista miniata. The sequence continues at coordinate 3,856 of CAKOGA010000073.1, forward strand.
GAGGGGAATGGACGTAAATAGAACAACGCGAAAATATAACACGCGCAAGGCGAAATGGGATGAGTTCGGGCAAGAGTTGACTAGGAGCAAGAATGGTAAACATCTAACCATAGATCAAATCCGCACCATCACAACGAGGTCACAGATTGATGAGGCCGTGGGAAAACTCACCGAATCCATCGCCAAAGCGTGCAGCATCGCCATCCCCGAAAAGGCCAAATGCCAAAGGTTGTCCGTCCCGTGGTGGAGTGAAGAGCTAGCCCAAAAGAAGAAGGATGTCACCACCAAGAGGCGTCGCATTAGGTGTGCCGCACCGGTCCGTAGGGCGAGTGTCGTGGCTGAGTACCTGGAGAGCAAGGAAGATTACGAGGTGGCGATCAAAAAGGCTCAGGTTGCGTCCTGGAAGGACTTTTGCTGCAAGCAGACTAGAGAGGGGATGTGGGAGGGCATCTACAGGGTTATTGGACGAACCGCGGGTAGAGCTGAGGACGTACTCCTGGAGGTGAATGGCGTGGCTCAGAACGAGGAGGGTTCAGCAAAACTTCTAGCTGAAACATTTTACCCGGGAGATCCAGAAGCAAGCGACACAATTGAACAGAGGATAGTGAGAGAGAGATCGCAAGTGGTGGCCGGGGGGCCGTGTGGTGAACAGCACGACCCACCGTTCACCCTTCTCGAGCTCGAGAATGCAGTCGGATCGTTCAATCCTAAAAAAGCGCCGGGCGCTGACGGGTTCACGGCGGACATCTGTAGCCACGCCATCAGCAACGATCCTGAGTTGTTCCTATGTCTGGTCAACAAGTGCCTTACGCTACAATACTTCCCCAAAAGGTGGAAAGAGGCGACGGTGGTAGCACTTAGGAAACCGGGGAAAGATAGTTACGCCCATCCCAAATCCTACAGGCCAATCGGCCTTCTCCCGGTGCTGGGGAAGATTCTGGAGAAGATGCTTATGTCGAGACTTCGACACCATCTCCACTCCAGAATCAGCCCCCACCAATACGGTTTTATGTCGCAGAGGAGCTGCGAGGACGCCCTCTATACCCTAATCCAGCACATCCGGAGTAAATTGGGACAAAAGAAAATTATCACACTTGTATCCCTGGATATAGAGGGCGCCTTCGACAGCGCCTGGTGGCCTGCTATACGGATGCGACTCGTAGAGGAGAAGTGCCCGGAGGGAGTGAGACGGCTGGTAAACAACTATCTAGAAGACCGGTGGGTGCACGTAAGGTACGCAGGCAGGGAACACTCAACCAGAACAAGAAAGGGGTGCGTCCAGGGCTCTATCGGCGGCCCAATACTCTGGAACTTGCTCCTCGACCCACTGCTCAAAAGTCTGGAGACGATGGGGGAGTACGTGCAGGCGTTTGCGGACGATGTCGTCCTGGTCTTCTGCGGTGACACTGGTCAGGAGATAGAGGGACGGGCCAATGCCGCCCTCGCACATGTCAAGTCGTGGGGTGATAGTAATAAGCTAAAATTCGCTCCTCATAAGACCAGTGCTATGGTGATAACTAGGAAGCTGAAATACGACACCCCACGGCTTGTCATGGGCGGGGTCGACATCGCCATGTCCAGTGAAATTAAAATTCTGGGGCTAACTATTGACGACGGCTTAACCTTCAACGCTCACGTGGAAGCCGTGTGCAAGAAAGTCACCAACATTTATAAACAGTTGACCAGGGCGGCAAAGGCGAGCTGGGGATTGCATCCGGAGGTGATACACACCATCTACACAGCGACCGTGGAACCAATAGTGTTGTACGCGGCTAGCGCTTGGGCACCTGCGGTTGAGAAGCAGTACATTGCGAAAAAGCTGAAATTCATTCAGCGCAGTTTCGCGCAGAAAATCGTCAGAGCATATCGAACGGTCTCCCTCAACGCGGCACTGGTTCTGGCGGGCATACTCCCCCTTGACCTTAGGGTCAAGGAGGTAGCAACTTTGTATAGAGCAAGGAGAGGAGAACCACTGCCAGACATTGCCGGGAGGGAGGTCGAGCGAATGCTCTCTTACGCGGACAGTCCTCATCCCGCTGAGCATATGCGCCTGCAGTTCACTAGCCTGGGAAACAGAGAACAGTTTGAGCAAAACAAGGACTTTGAAATCCAAATTTACACCGACGGCAGCAAGATTGCGGGCGGGGTCGGGGCCGCACTTTCCTTATGGAAAGATGGGGTCGAGACAACTGCTCGCAAACTTAGCCTGCCGTCTTATTGCACTGTGTACCAGGCCGAACTGCTGGCCATATGTGAGGCGACGAGGATGGTTATCAAGCACGGAGCAACAGCTTTCGCCGTGTACAGCGACTCAACCGCAGCACTCCAGACGGTCGCGAATCCCAATTGTCTCCATCCCCTCGCTGTTGAAGCCCGACTAAACTACAGAAAAATTGTTCTGGCAGGCAAATCTGTGAATTTGTTCTGGATCAAGGCACACGTGGGGATGGAGGGAAATGAGAGGGCCGACCAACTGGCAAAAGAAGCAGCGTTGCGGTCGAGGCGGGCACCGGACTACGACCTGTGCCCGATTTCGTTCGTCAAGCGATGTATCCGAGCGGGTACACTTGACGAATGGAATCGGAGGTACGAGTCCGGCGACACCGCCTCGATCACAAGGCTCTTCTTCCCGAACGCGGTGGACGCGTACAGCACTGTTCGGAAATTCACACCAGACAAACACACCACACAGGTCCTGACAGGGCACGGTGGGTTCTCCGAGTACTTGACTCGTTTCAAGTGCAAGGAGAGCCCATCGTGCACCTGCGATCCCCAGGTTGAGGAGACCATCCCTCACCTGCTAACGGAATGCCCGGTGTTCTCGAGGTGGAGATTTAATATCGAACAAAAAATAGATATGGCAGTCACTACAGATAACCTGAAAGTAATTATGCAAAGTAAACATCGAAATAGCTTCTTGATATACTGTACAGAAATATGTAAACTGGTGAACGAAAGGAATAAAGACGTGTAAAAAAAAGTGTAGTTACAATAGCATAATACTAAATTATGCTAGCTGTGTCACAACATTGGCAATCAATACAAATGGTATTATGTATAGAATAAGAAAACTTTGTAATAAAAATAATGAAGAAAAATAGTATTAAGTATAAAGAATAAGGAAAATTGTATAACGCAGCCCACTCTGCTGCGACAGAGATTTATATATGAAAGCCTTAGGAATACGTAATAAATAGGAAGTAAGAGAGATATTGTAAATTAGTTATAAAGCATATAATATATTGTATCACAAAAAAGATAAAAAATGTAAAAAAGGAACAGAGGAAAAGAGGTGGAGAGCATTATTTATTTACCCATAGAATAAGAGTAATAATAACAGTAAATAAAGATAAAGTAGACCCGAGCATAGCAGGCGCCCCACCTGGTAAAGTGTAAATGAGGATGAATGAAAGAAAGAAACAGTATGCAGAAAGAAAGTGAACATTTAAACGCGAGAACTGGAATGGACAAATAAGCTTAGGAACGTCCCTGAATAATAAGCATCAGGGGGTAGTCAGGCACACACCCAGCTACCCATGGTGGCTGGGCAAAAAAAAAAAAAAAAAAAAAAAACCTAACCTAACCTAACCTAACCTAACCTAACCTAACCTAACCTAACCTAACCTAACCTAACCTAACCTAACCTAACCTAACCTAACCTAACCTAACCTAACCTAACCTAACCTAACCTAACCTAACCTAACCTAACCTAACCTAACCTAACCTAACCTAACCTAACCTAACCTAACCTAACCTAACCTAACCTAACCTAACCTAACCTAACCCAGCTTTTCCCTCAAAATTTTTGCGTTTTCCGAATTAAATTACAGCATTTTCCTAGCCACAACTGTGCGCCGTCTCGCCACCTATCCTTCAACACCTCTATCTTCTCTCTGAGGCAAGTGGTTCTTGAAATATAAGCGATTTTATCATTTTGCGGCCCGGTAGGTACATCCAGAAAGTTTACCTATAGCGGTGCATTTCCCCATACATTTATATTGGTAGTTAGTATACTTAGTGCGTCTTACTTGCTGATAGCGACTATCATACATCGTTAGCTTCGTCTCTTCGAGCCCTACGCGATTCTATAGTGTTTCTGCGAAATTCTAGTTGTAATTTTTGGTATTTAAACCGTTTTTCATCAAAATTTTTCATTTGTAAGGGTCTCACAGCTTTTCAGTTGTTATCTCTCGTCCATAATCTTCAAACCTGTTTACATTTTCATCTGGAATTGTGTACGAGGTCTTCTCGCGTCGTACGGTTCCACTTTTGTGGTTCTGAAACAAAAATTTGATACAAATTAGACAGCGGAACAGTTAAAAATAGTAATTTTCAGTCAAAAATACATATAAATTCAAATCTTTTTCCAAATTTTTCTATTACAGCCCATAGCTTATCATATATCAAGGTGTGCGCCGTCGTGATACGCATCCGACGGTGCCGATTTGGTATTGATAAGTCCATAATCATCATCACCAGACCCCAATTAGTGTTGCAAAAATCATACAAATTAGCTTTTCCCTCAAAATTTTTGCGTTTTCCGAATTAAATTACAGCATTTTCCTAGCCACAACTGTGCGCCGTCTCGCCACCTATCCTTCAACACCTCTATCTTCTCTCTGAGGCAAGTGGTTCTTGAAATATAAGCGATTTTATCATTTTGCGGCCCGGTAGGTACATCCAGAAAGTTTACCTATAGCGGTGCATTTCCCCATACATTTATATTGGTAGTTAGTATACTTAGTGCGTCTTACTTGCTGATAGCGACTATCATACATCGTTAGCTTCGTCTCTTCGAGCCCTACGCGATTCTATAGTGTTTCTGCGAAATTCTAGTTGTAATTTTTGGTATTTAAACCGTTTTTCATCAAAATTTTTCATTTGTAAGGGTCTCACAGCTTTTCAGTTGTTATCTCTCGTCCATAATCTTCAAACCTGTTTACATTTTCATCTGGAATTGTGTACGAGGTCTTCTCGCGTCGTACGGTTCCACTTTTGTGGTTCTGAAACAAAAATTTGATACAAATTAGACAGCGGAACAGTTAAAAATAGTAATTTTCAGTCAAAAATACATATAAATTCAAATCTTTTTCCAAATTTTTCTATTACAGCCCATAGCTTATCATATATCAAGGTGTGCGCCGTCGTGATACGCATCCGACGGTGCCGATTTGGTATTGATAAGTCCATAATCATCATCACCAGACCCCAATTAGTGTTGCAAAAATCATACAAATTAGCTTTTCCCTCAAAATTTTTGCGTTTTCCGAATTAAATTACAGCATTTTCCTAGCCACAACTGTGCGCCGTCTCGCCACCTATCCTTCAACACCTCTATCTTCTCTCTGAGGCAAGTGGTTCTTGAAATATAAGCGATTTTATCATTTTGCGGCCCGGTAGGTACATCCAGAAAGTTTACCTATAGCGGTGCATTTCCCCATACATTTATATTGGTAGTTAGTATACTTAGTGCGTCTTACTTGCTGATAGCGACTATCATACATCGTTAGCTTCGTCTCTTCGAGCCCTACGCGATTCTATAGTGTTTCTGCGAAATTCTAGTTGTAATTTTTGGTATTTAAACCGTTTTTCATCAAAATTTTTCATTTGTAAGGGTCTCACAGCTTTTCAGTTGTTATCTCTCGTCCATAATCTTCAAACCTGTTTACATTTTCATCTGGAATTGTGTACGAGGTCTTCTCGCGTCGTACGGTTCCACTTTTGTGGTTCTGAAACAAAAATTTGATACAAATTAGACAGCGGAACAGTTAAAAATAGTAATTTTCAGTCAAAAATACATATAAATTCAAATCTTTTTCCAAATTTTTCTATTACAGCCCATAGCTTATCATATATCAAGGTGTGCGCCGTCGTGATACGCATCCGACGGTGCCGATTTGGTATTGATAAGTCCATAATCATCATCACCAGACCCCAATTAGTGTTGCAAAAATCATACAAATTAGCTTTTCCCTCAAAATTTTTGCGTTTTCCGAATTAAATTACAGCATTTTCCTAGCCACAACTGTGCGCCGTCTCGCCACCTATCCTTCAACACCTCTATCTTCTCTCTGAGGCAAGTGGTTCTTGAAATATAAGCGATTTTATCATTTTGCGGCCCGGTAGGTACATCCAGAAAGTTTACCTATAGCGGTGCATTTCCCCATACATTTATATTGGTAGTTAGTATACTTAGTGCGTCTTACTTGCTGATAGCGACTATCATACATCGTTAGCTTCGTCTCTTCGAGCCCTACGCGATTCTATAGTGTTTCTGCGAAATTCTAGTTGTAATTTTTGGTATTTAAACCGTTTTTCATCAAAATTTTTCATTTGTAAGGGTCTCACAGCTTTTCAGTTGTTATCTCTCGTCCATAATCTTCAAACCTGTTTACATTTTCATCTGGAATTGTGTACGAGGTCTTCTCGCGTCGTACGGTTCCACTTTTGTGGTTCTGAAACAAAAATTTGATACAAATTAGACAGCGGAACAGTTAAAAATAGTAATTTTCAGTCAAAAATACATATAAATTCAAATCTTTTTCCAAATTTTTCTATTACAGCCCATAGCTTATCATATATCAAGGTGTGCGCCGTCGTGATACGCATCCGACGGTGCCGATTTGGTATTGATAAGTCCATAATCATCATCACCAGACCCCAATTAGTGTTGCAAAAATCATACAAATTAGCTTTTCCCTCAAAATTTTTGCGTTTTCCGAATTAAATTACAGCATTTTCCTAGCCACAACTGTGCGCCGTCTCGCCACCTATCCTTCAACACCTCTATCTTCTCTCTGAGGCAAGTGGTTCTTGAAATATAAGCGATTTTATCATTTTGCGGCCCGGTAGGTACATCCAGAAAGTTTACCTATAGCGGTGCATTTCCCCATACATTTATATTGGTAGTTAGTATACTTAGTGCGTCTTACTTGCTGATAGCGACTATCATACATCGTTAGCTTCGTCTCTTCGAGCCCTACGCGATTCTATAGTGTTTCTGCGAAATTCTAGTTGTAATTTTTGGTATTTAAACCGTTTTTCATCAAAATTTTTCATTTGTAAGGGTCTCACAGCTTTTCAGTTGTTATCTCTCGTCCATAATCTTCAAACCTGTTTACATTTTCATCTGGAATTGTGTACGAGGTCTTCTCGCGTCGTACGGTTCCACTTTTGTGGTTCTGAAACAAAAATTTGATACAAATTAGACAGCGGAACAGTTAAAAATAGTAATTTTCAGTCAAAAATACATATAAATTCAAATCTTTTTCCAAATTTTTCTATTACAGCCCATAGCTTATCATATATCAAGGTGTGCGCCGTCGTGATACGCATCCGACGGTGCCGATTTGGTATTGATAAGTCCATAATCATCATCACCAGACCCCAATTAGTGTTGCAAAAATCATACAAATTAGCTTTTCCCTCAAAATTTTTGCGTTTTCCGAATTAAATTACAGCATTTTCCTAGCCACAACTGTGCGCCGTCTCGCCACCTATCCTTCAACACCTCTATCTTCTCTCTGAGGCAAGTGGTTCTTGAAATATAAGCGATTTTATCATTTTGCGGCCCGGTAGGTACATCCAGAAAGTTTACCTATAGCGGTGCATTTCCCCATACATTTATATTGGTAGTTAGTATACTTAGTGCGTCTTACTTGCTGATAGCGACTATCATACATCGTTAGCTTCGTCTCTTCGAGCCCTACGCGATTCTATAGTGTTTCTGCGAAATTCTAGTTGTAATTTTTGGTATTTAAACCGTTTTTCATCAAAATTTTTCATTTGTAAGGGTCTCACAGCTTTTCAGTTGTTATCTCTCGTCCATAATCTTCAAACCTGTTTACATTTTCATCTGGAATTGTGTACGAGGTCTTCTCGCGTCGTACGGTTCCACTTTTGTGGTTCTGAAACAAAAATTTGATACAAATTAGACAGCGGAACAGTTAAAAATAGTAATTTTCAGTCAAAAATACATATAAATTCAAATCTTTTTCCAAATTTTTCTATTACAGCCCATAGCTTATCATATATCAAGGTGTGCGCCGTCGTGATACGCATCCGACGGTGCCGATTTGGTATTGATAAGTCCATAATCATCATCACCAGACCCCAATTAGTGTTGCAAAAATCATACAAATTAGCTTTTCCCTCAAAATTTTTGCGTTTTCCGAATTAAATTACAGCATTTTCCTAGCCACAACTGTGCGCCGTCTCGCCACCTATCCTTCAACACCTCTATCTTCTCTCTGAGGCAAGTGGTTCTTGAAATATAAGCGATTTTATCATTTTGCGGGCCCGCCCGCCCACCCTTAATTTACTGCTTAGGCACTAAGGTTCGCCTAGTACAAATTTTAATAAAAAAAAATTTTTATTCCTCTAATTTCTTTTCAATAGTCTAATCATGCTCAGAAGCCCGCTCAGTAAGGCGCATAGCCTTTGTAATTTAGAATTATCCGGATTTACATCACTGGGACAAGAAACTGTACAAGTCCCCCTGGCTCACTCCTCTTCCAAGAAACCGGGATTTAAAGTGCCCCCAGCTCGGCAACTAAACGTTCCGAAAAATAAATTGGCGGCTGCGATTGAGAGCCACCAAAAAATAAAAGAAGGCTGCAAAGAGTCCAAGAATATTAAAAAAGAGATCAGACTCGAAATTGAAGATCAAGCCAACCTACTTCTAGCTATCATAATGAGCTACGAAAAGGACTTAGAGGGCCCGGAGAGTGAGATAGGACCTCGAGAGACACATTCACAGGACCAAGGAGCTAGTAATAGCCAAAAAGCAGAGCTCAACATCGAGAGGCTCTCAAAGCAACTGCAAGAACATACGGAATTACTTGCAAAAACTGCGGAGCAAATGATGGAACTTAAATCCGCGGTACAAGTAAACTCAGAGATACAGGCGAGACCATCACACGCCGGTGGCGTTGCCCCTCCACAGGTTCAACATCAGAATCCTCCAGCAAAATCAGCGTCGTACAGAGACGCTCTACTCAAGCGTTACCCTGTACTTGTGGAATCAATAGATCCGACCCACTCTGGAAACGATGTTTTAACAACAATTAAAGACAGTGTGGACGTAGTGGGGCTGGGTGTGGGCGTTAGCAGCTTGCGTCGCACCAAAAATAGTAAAGTTGTTATTAACTGCGACACGGAAAACGATCGCAATCGACTGACAGACGCAATCAGAGACGCTGCAAAGGGCCTAACCGTCTCCAAGCCTCACACCAGGAATCCACTGCTTCGCCTCATGGGAGTCTCCACTGACACCACAAATCAGAAAGTGGAAGAGGCAATTCTGAAGCAAAATAGTGGCCTACTTTCCAACCTGGAACTGGGAATCGAAAAGGTCCGAGTGATTCGCAGGACTAGAGGACGACACAATGCCGTACACAATGTAATAGTGGAGACCACTCCTCAGGTATGGAACCAACTTAGGGACCAGCGAGTGCGACTGGGATACCAAATGGTACTGGCCGTTGACCAGTCTCCTCTTCTACAATGTTACCGCTGTATGGGATATGCACACCGCGCCAGTGAGTGCAAATCCGAAACAGAGATCTGCGGATACTGTGCAGGACATCACGACACGCGGCAGTGCCCGGATCGCAACATAAGGCCAACCTGCACCCACTGCAAGACCGGAAGGGAGGGCAATGAAACATCCATGCATCACCCAGCCTACAGTACCGAGTGCCCACAATGGCAGAAATGGGATCGGATAGCGCGCCTATCTGTCAATTATTGCTAAGGTTGTCCCAGGGCAAGAAGAAAGGCAGCGTCTCCACTTTGGACAGGTCAACCTAGGCAGGGGACATAAGGCGACCGTCGAGTGCCTGCACGCCGCAACTCTTAAGAATATTTCCGTCCTCCTATTACAAGAGCCATACATAGGAGGACAGGGAGTTATGACGGCATCTCCTCACCGTCTAATACAAGACACAAGAGGAAAGAAACCAGTGCGTGCGGCAATAGTTATCCTCGACAAATCCCTTGATCTAGTAGTTGACCAGTCCTTCGTGAGGGACTCTATAGTCGGGGTCAAACTCAGGATGGGAAACAGAAGTCTTGGCCTCATCAATGTTTATTACGACGGTGAGAAGGACATTGATGAAGATCTCAAGATCTCGAAATACATCATGGAGAACATGAACGCCGATGACTATATCCTGGGTGGGGACCTCAACGCCGCCAGCGTGTGGTGGGGCAGCTCTTCGGATGACAGACGGGGCACACAGTTCATCGACTTCACCGCAGAAATGGACCTGAATATACTAAATGTTGGGAACACACCTACATTTAGTGCAATCAGGAATAACACCATATGCCAAAGCATAGTGGACGTCACGACCTGCACGAAGGGGCTACTCGACAAAGTCACAAACTGGCGAGTCAACTTGGATGTGGTTACCCTATCGGACCATCGTCAAGTAGAGTTTGTCTTAGCGGTCGAGGGTCTACCACAGCCAAAACGAAAAACCACTCGCCAGTTTAACACTAAAAAAGCCGACTGGATCAGTTTCCGCAAACATCTTACAGAGGAGCTCCTTCGTAAGGGGATCGAGACGGACACTATCGCAAAGGCGGAGACTGAAGAGGACCTGGAGGCTTTGGTGACCAAATATACGTCTGCCATAACCCTTGCCTGCGAGGAAGCCATGCCAAAATTGCCCATGACTGCCAAGACCAGACCAACACGGTGGTGGACCCCCGAGCTAACATCGCTCAAGGCAGAGGTTAACAGGTGCCGAAGACGCGTCACCAAAGCCAACCCACAAAGACGACCGACCGTGGTCTCGCTGTATGTAGAAGTTCGGAACAAATACAAAGAGCTGATTCAGAAGACGATGAATGATAGCTGGAAGAACTTCTGCACCAGCGAGACCCGGGAAACAGTATGGCAGAGAACCTATCGAGTGCTGAAACTCTGTGACAATCGCACCGAAGAACAACTGCTCAGGCAAACAAACACCTCTGCAACCTTAGGTCCGAGGGAGTCTGCAGTGCTTCTGGCTGAGCAGTTCTTCCCCAAGGACGAAGATAACACAGACACAGAGGAGCAGCACTCGATAAGGCAGAGGGTCGCAGACCATCAAGGTGAGACTACTTCGGCGGTAGACCAACCAGCACCCGAATTCACTTCGGAAGAGGTGGAGGAGGTCTACTCGCAAATGAACCCTAAGAAGTCTCCCGGAGAGGATGGCCTAACATCGGACATTTGTGAAGCAGGATACCGAGCGGCACCCAACATCCAGCTGCAACTGCTTAACAAATGTCTGAAATTGGGTATATTTCCAAAATTATGGAAGGTTGCCCGGATAAAAGTTATCCCAAAACCAGGCAAAGATGACTACACACTACCAAAGTCATACCGCCCCATTGGGCTACTGCCGGTTTTGGGAAAAGTACTGGAAAAACTGCTGGCCAAAAGAATTGCATGGCAAATTGGAAATTTCAGAACCCTGAGCCAACGCCAGTATGGATTTACTCCGCAAAAAGGGACAGATGATGCCTTATGTGACGCCTTAAACATCATCAGGACGGGTGTGACAGAAAAGGGGATTGTAGCAGTGGTCTCCCTAGACATCGAGGGTGCATTCGATAACTGTTGGTGGCCCGGAATACTCAACGAGCTGAAAGGTAAAGATTTCGACGGACAAACTATGGCCCTGATCCAAAGCTACCTAAAGGACAGGACCATACGCCTCAATTACCTGGGCGAAGAGGTAGAAGCGGACACCAACAGAGGATGCGTACAGGGTTCGATTCTTGGTCCCCTTTTCTGGAACATCCAATTAGATCCTCTCCTCCAACGGGCAAATAAGCTTGAGGCTCATATACAGGCGTTCGCAGACGACCTCCTACTCATCGCCAAGGGCAAAAACGCCGAGGAAGCGCAACAAAGGGCAAACGAGGCCCTCAGCGTAATAGCTGAGTGGGGAAAATCCCACAAGATGAGGTTTGCTCCCCAAAAAACGCAGGCACTTCTAGTGACGAACCAAATCAAACATGACATACCGGCTCTTTCACTGCTTGGCGAGACAATAAAATATAGCGACAATATCAAGGTTCTGGGATTAACTATTGACACAAAGCTAAACTTCAACACCCACATCAAATCCGTGACTAGTAAGGCGGTCAGAATCTACAAAAAACTGTCGAGAGTAGTCCGAACCCAATGGGGCCTGAACCCTGAAATTACTAGGCTCCTGTACTTGACCGCAGTTGAACCAGTGGTCCTCTACGCAGCTTGCGGATGGGCCCCTGCGGTCAAGTACAAACATAACCAAGACCAACTGGAACGACTCACTCGCACTTTCGCCCTCATGATAACCAAAGCGCATCGCACCACATCCATGGTAGCCAGCACACTCTTAGCTCGCATCATCCCGCTAGATCTGAGGGCGAAAGAAATCTGCGACCTGTACAAGATCAAAAAGGGGGAACCCCTGCTAGAACTCCCAGGGAGACCTATGGAAATGAGAGTTCACCCATACACCTTGCCCCATCCAAGCCTGAGAAAACGGATCGCATACGGAACGATCAAAAACCAAAGCGAGGACGACAACATCGCTGACCCAATAAAAATATATACCGACGGCTCGAAAATTGAAGGAAAAGTAGGAGCAGCGCTCACCATAAGGAAAGAAGGCGTAGAAGGGCGCTGCGTCAAATTAAAGCTAGCAGACTACTGCAGCGTTTACCAGGCTGAGCTCTTAGCAATCCTGGAAGCCGTGAAACAAGCCAATAAAGACAAACACACGACAGCAACCATACTCAGCGACTCCAGAGCTGCGCTGGACGCCCTGAGCTGTCGCACTACAAGCAACCCTCTCGTCGCCGAAATACAGGACCACGTAATTAACTCATCAACAACTGAGTTCCGATTCTATTGGGTCAAAGCCCACGAGGGAATCACCGGCAACGAGAGAGCTGATGAGCTCGCTAAAGAGGCAGCGCTGCGATTGAAAACAGCTCCAAAATATGACGCGTTCCCACTTTCCTATGCGCGCCGAAACATCAGAGAGGAAACCATAGGAGAGTGGCAGTGTAGATACGAGTCAGCTGATGCCGGAGCCGTCACAAGGGCATTTTTTCCTGACGTGGCAAAGGCCTACAGAATCCTCAAGACAGAGCAAACCACAAATCTCAGGACACAGCTCTTTACCGGACACTGTGGCCTAAAGCAATATTTACACCGCTTCAAAATTGCGAGCAGTCCATACTGCACCTGTGACGACAGCACTGAAGAAGACATATGGCACATTCTAACAATATGTCCAAAATATGGACTAGCGCGCCAAGAGTGTGAATGGGCCATGCAAAGTAACTTCAATAAGGACAACATCAAAACTGTGCTTGAAGACAAGAACCTGAGAGGCGTATTCCTGGAATTTGCTGAAAAGGTGCTCGGGCGGGCAGTAAGGGCAAATGGCTCAACAATAAAACTACCCAACTCCTAGCAATACAGCAATTTATTACAACTACAATAAATACATGTATAGCGATATAACAATCAAGAAATATGTATGTATCTACGTATATATAAATTATAATAACCATAGAAATAAATAACATAGTATAAACAAATAAATAAACACGAATATATGCATATGTTCATGACCATAACAATATAATCGGG
>CAKOGA010000073.1:20000-69000 GCA_933228765.1 Miltochrista miniata
GATAGTTACGCCCATCCCAAATCCTACAGGCCAATCGGCCTTCTCCCGGTGCTGGGGAAGATTCTGGAGAAGATGCTTATGTCGAGACTTCGACACCATCTCCACTCCAGAATCAGCCCCCACCAATACGGTTTTATGTCGCAGAGGAGCTGCGAGGACGCCCTCTATACCCTAATCCAGCACATTCGGAGTAAATTGGGACAAAAGAAAATTATCACACTTGTATCCCTGGATATAGAGGGCGCCTTCGACAGCGCCTGGTGGCCTGCTATACGGATGCGACTCGTAGAGGAGAAGTGCCCGGAGGGAGTGAGACGGCTGGTAAACAACTATCTAGAAGACCGGTGGGTGCACGTAAGGTACGCAGGCAGGGAACACTCAACCAGAACAAGAAAGGGGTGCGTCCAGGGCTCTATCGGCGGCCCAATACTCTGGAACTTGCTCCTCGACCCACTGCTCAAAAGTCTGGAGACGATGGGGGAGTACGTGCAGGCGTTTGCGGACGATGTCGTCCTGGTCTTCTGCGGTGACACTGGTCAGGAGATAGAGGGACGGGCCAATGCCGCCCTCGCACATGTCAAGTCGTGGGGTGATAGTAATAAACTAAAATTCGCTCCTCATAAGACCAGTGCCATGGTGATAACTAGGAAGCTGAAATACGATACCCCGCGGCTTGTCATGGGCGGGGTCGACATCGCCATGTCCAGTGAAATTAAAATTCTGGGGCTAACTATTGACGACGGCTTAACCTTCAACGCTCACGTGGAAGCCGTGTGCAAGAAAGTCACCAACATCTATAAACAGTTGACCAGGGCGGCAAAGGCGAGCTGGGGATTGCATCCGGAGGTGATACACACCATCTACACAGCGACCGTGGAACCAATAGTGTTGTACGCGGCTAGCGCTTGGGCACCTGCGGTTGAGAAGCAGTACATTGCGAAAAAGCTGAAATTCATTCAGCGCAGTTTCGCGCAGAAAATCGTCAGAGCATATCGCACGGTCTCCCTCAACGCGGCACTGGTTCTGGCGGGCATACTCCCCCTTGACCTTAGGGTCAAGGAGGTAGCAACTTTATATAGAGCAAGGAGAGGAGAACCACTGCCAGACATTGCCGGGAGGGAGGTCGAGCGAATGCTCTCTTACGCGGACAGTCCTCACCCCGCTGAGCATATGCGCCTGCAGTTCACTAGCCTGGGAAACAGAGAACAGTTTGAGCAAAACAAGGACTTTGAAATCCAAATTTACACCGACGGCAGCAAGATTGCGGGCAGGGTCGGGGCCGCACTTTCCTTATGGAAAGATGGGGTCGAGACAACTGCTCGCAAACTTAGCCTGCCGTCTTATTGCACTGTGTACCAGGCCGAACTGCTGGCCATATGTGAGGCGACGAGGATGGCTGTCAAGCACGGAGCAACAGCTTTCGCCGTGTACAGCGACTCAACCGCAGCACTCCAGACGGTCGCGAATCCCAATTGTCTCCATCCCCTCGCTGTTGAAGCCCGACTAAACTACAGAAAAATTGTTCTGGCAGGCAAATCTGTGAATTTGTTCTGGATTAAGGCACACGTGGGGATGGAGGGAAATGAGAGGGCCGACCAACTGGCAAAAGAAGCAGCGTTGCGGTCGAGGCGGGCACCAGACTACGACCTGTGCCCGGTTTCGTTCGTCAAGCGATGTATCCGATCGGGTACACTTGACGAATGGAATCGGAGGTACGAGTCTGGCGACACCGCCTCGATCACAAGGCTCTTCTTCCCGAACGCGGTGGACGCGTACAGCACTGTTCGGAAATTCACACCAGACAAACACACCACACAGGTCCTGACAGGGCACGGTGGGTTCTCCGAGTACTTGACTCGTTTCAAGTGCAAGGAGAGCCCATCGTGCACCTGCGATCCCCAGGTTGAGGAGACCATCCCTCACCTGCTAACGGAATGCCCGGTGTTCTCGAGGTGGAGGTTCAACATCGAACAGGAAATTGACATGGCAATCACTACCGATAACCTAAAAACAATCATGCTAAGTAAATATCGCAATAGCTTTTTAACTTACTGCACAAATATCTGTAAATTGGTAAACGAGAGGAACAAAGATGCATAAAAAGTGTAGCCACAATAGCATAATATTAAGATTATGTTAGCTGTGTCATAACATTGGCAATATATACAAAAGTATAATGTATAGAATAATAGAATAAGTAAGTCAGTAATATAAATAATGAAAGAAAAGTAGTATTAAGTATAAGGATAAGGTAAAACTGTAACAGCGCAGCCCACTCTGCTGCGACAGAGAATTATATATATAAGAAGCCATAGAACATGTTATAAATAGAAAGTAAGATTACCATTGTAAACTAGATTGTAAAACATATAAAGACTGTAAGATGAAAGATAAAATTGTAAAAAAAGGAACAGAGGAAAGGAGGTGGAGAGCATTATTATTTACCTATAGAATAAGATTAATATTAACAGAAAATAAAGAGAAAGTAGACCCGAGCATAGCAGGCGCCCCACCTGGTAAAGTGTAAATGAGGATGAATGAAAGAAAGAAACAGTATGCAGAAAGAAAGTGACCATTTAGACGCGAGAACTGGAATGTATGAATCAGCATAGGAACGTCCCTGAAAGATGAATATCAGGGGGTAGTCAGGCACACACCCAGCTACCCATGGTGGCTGGGCATTAAAAAAATAAAAAAAAAAAAAAAAAAAAAAAAAAAAAAAAACCTAACCTAACCTAACCTAACCTAACCTAACCTAACCTAACCTAACCTAACCTAACCTAACCTAACCTAACCTAACCTAACCTAACCTAACCTAACCTAACCTAACCTAACCTAACCTAACCTAACCTAACCTAACCTAACCTAACCTAACCTAACCTAACCTAACCTAACCTAACCTAACCTAACCTAACCTAACCTAACCTAACCTAACCTAACCTAACCTAACCTAACCTAACCTAACCTAACCTAACCTAACCTAACCTAACCTAACCTAACCTAACCTAACCTAACCTAACCTAACCTAACCTAACCTAACCTAACCTAACCTAACCTAACCTAACCTAACCTAACCTAACCTAACCTAACCTAACCTAACCTAACCTAACCTAACCTAACCTAACCTAACCTAACCTAACCTAACCTAACCTAACCTTTTTTTTTTTTTTTTTTTTTTTTTTACAAGGAGTGATCCGCTTACAGACGAAACACGCTGGCGAGGCGTGTGACAGTGTGAGGGTCGCCCAGCACCTGATCTTGTTGGCACTGGGAATACTCACTAAAACTCCTTGGCACCGATCTGCCCAAACAGAGGTGTTTTGGGACCTGAAAAACTCACCAAAACACCTCAGGGCTGCTCAGCCTTGCTGAACTACCGCGCCGGGGGGAGGATTACCTCGGTGTGCGCCAGGTAATCCACCAGACGTGATGGCCAGTGCAATGCACACGAGAGGGCCACTCTCGTGCGCTGGCCACCCAAAGGGTTAGAGAGGGTCTGCGACCGGAGCCACTCGCCCTCTCCTTCCCCTCCGCCTACGCCGGATGGGAGCGGCCAGAGCATCCTCTTCCCGCTCCCTCTCCGCAGCCTCCTTCGCTGACATCACGACCTCAGCGAAGTTGGCGATTTCCTCCCAGGCCTCCACGCTGTCGAGCATGGCATGTACCATGCCCGACAGCGTGAGACCGCGTCCGTCGATTGCAGAACCCAAAAGATGGCGCTGGGTCTGCCATTCGGAGCACTCCCAGAGTGTGTGCTCCACGGTGTCGTCGGGAGCGCCGCAGTGGTGGCACATTGGCGTCTCCTCACGTTGGGCAACTCGGTGCAGGTAGTGCCCGAAACATCCGTGTCCGGTCAATACCTGCACCAGGCGGAAGGTCAGAACTCCCCACTCCCGGCTCACCCACTCCTCCAATACCGGTCGGATGGCGTCAATCGTCCGATGGCCAGCGGTCGGTTGAGAGAGTGCCTCAACCCATCGACGAAGAGCTTCTGCCCGCGCCTGTGAGCGGACCTCTTCGATCTCCTCGAGACCAGGCCGCTCACCCCGCATTCTGGTGTCGACCCGATGCCGATACACCTCTGCGAGCACAAGTGCATCGACATCCCACGGCAGCGTACCCGCTAAAACACAGGCAGCTCCGTGGCTGACCGTGCGATATGCTCGCACGGCCCGGGCCGCAATCACTCTCTGCGGTTGGCGCAGGAGAGCCCGCGTCTGCCGAGAGAGACACTCTGCCCACACCGGGGCTCCGTATAGGGCCATCGAGCGTATGACGCCATGGTACAAGCGGCGACAGGACGCACCGGGACCCCCTACATTGGGGAGCAGGCGTCCGAGCGCGGCTGCGGCAGAACACAGCCGGGGAGCGAGAAGTTCCATATGCCGCCGAAAGGTCCATCGGGATTCCAGCGTCAGCCCGAGGTACTTCATGTGGGGGGTGACCTGAACACGGACACCCTCCACACGAACAAATAAAGACGACGGAGTCCTTCGACGCGGGGGATGAAAAGTCATGGCCCTCGTTTTTGTGAGGGCCACGTCCAGCCCCAGTAACCGAATTCGTCGGACCACCATAGAGGTGCCGACCGACGCCAGGTGTGCGGCGTCCTCCCAATCTCTTGCAGCCGCTGCCACCAAGGTGTCGTCCGCGAAGCACACGACATCCATCCTTGGCAGCAGCGAGCCGCGAAGCACCCAGTTGTACCCCAGGTTCCACAACAACGGACCGAGAACGGAACCCTGGGGCACACCTGCGACAACCCTCCAACGCCGAATCCGTCCCTCCGCGTCCTCGTACACGACACTCCGATTCGTCATGTAGTCCCTCACCAAGGTGCGTATGTAGATGGGCACCCCGTGGAATTGTAGTGCCTCCTCTATGCATTCGTGGGGGATGGTGTTGAATGCATTGGCTATATCCAATGATACCACCAACACCACCTCCCCACGCGTCGTCGCTTGTTCCGTCCAGCTTTTGAGGTGGCTGACTGCGTCAACGGTGGATCGTCCGACTCGAAAACCGTATTGGCAGTCAGCCAACTCCGGCCCCACACTCTCGAGGTGCTCGATGATGCGGGAGGCGAGAATTTTCTCGAAGGCCTTTCCCGCCTCATCGAGCAGCACGAGCGGCCGATAACCTGCCGGCGAGTCTGCTGGGCGACCCTCCTTCCGCAGCAGGCAAAGACGCCCTACCTTCCACCTGCTGGGAAAACGGGCTTTCCGGATGCAGAGATCCAGCACCGCTCGGAAACGCTCCTCCAGAGGGCCCAGAGCGACAGCCATGACTTTGGCTGGCACTCCGTCGGGCCCGGGCGCCTTGTTCTTCTTACGAAGACGTTCCCTTACGGCGCTGAACTCCGCGTCCGTAACCGGTGACCCATCAGCCCACCCCTCCGAGGCAGAATCGGAGGTCGGCATTCGCGGGGGCACGAAATCTCCCGTGTTCGGGAACAGAGCCCGGAGGATGCTGCTCAGGAGCGTCGGCTCCATGCATGATATAGGCGGAGTTGGACCTGCGAACTTCCGCCTAATGGATCGGTACGGTCGACCCCAGGGATCATCGTCGAGGATCCTTACGTACCGATCCCACGCGTCCACCTTCGCCTTAAAGATTGTGGTCCTCAATGTGCCATGGGCCTCCTTGTAGTCCTGTCGGAGCCTTTCCTCCTCACCGGGCTCTCTCCTGGCACGCCTGCGACAGCGCTGATACGCGCGCCTGGCTCTCATACTGGCGGCACGCAGGTCGGAGAGTTCCTGCGTCCACCAGTATACTTGCCTTGGGTTCCGAGGGCCCGTCCGCTGCTTTGGCATGGCGGAGTCACATACGACCCGCATATCATCCGCGAATAACTCCGCCATACCGTCGGGATCGTTGGCAATCAAATCAGGCACCTCGGCCCACGCTCGTATCAACGCTGCCTCCTCCGCCACATCTGACCGCATATGGGCAAGTGCCCATTTCGGGAACAACTGGTGACCCACCCCCGAGTACAGCCGAAGAGGGAGACCCCGTGCTGAGATCTCGAATCGAATGTATCGATGGTCAGACAGGGTCTCCGCGTCTTCGACGACCCTCCAGTCCCTGACGCAGGCCGCCAGTGGTGCGGAGGCAAAGGTCACATCTATGACGGACATGCCCTGCCACCGCACGCATGTTGGAGTGCTTCCCGTGTTGAGGGTCTGGAGCCCCAGGGACAGAACCCAAGACTCCAGGTCCCCACCCCTTGAATTAAGTACTGGCGACCCCCACGCCGCCGATTTGGCGTTGAAATCACCAGCAACGAGCACCGGATCAGGAGCCGCTCGCCTGACCACGCCTTCCAGCACATCCAGGTATCGCTGAAACTCGGCTCGGCTGCGGTTTGGCGAAAAGTATGTGGCAACCACCATGACACCTCCCCATCTCGCCGCAACGTACCCCTCGCCCCTCTCAGCCATGACGAGAGGGGGAGGCGCCACACCAGCCACCATAATTGCCGAGAGGCCATCGGTGGCTACAACACACCCGGAAGGCAGGGAAGCCACACACGGCTCCGACAGTAACACCAAATCTATGTCCCCCTCAGCCGTCGCCTGAAACAAAAGGTTCTGGGCGGCGGCTGAGCGGTCCATATTTGCCTGGAGCACACGTCCCATGGATCTAACTGGCATTGATAGTTTCCATGGGAGTGACTTCAGGACCGGCCTGACTGGCCGTGTTTCGAGCGGTCGCCCCCAGTAGTGGGAGACGGCGACCTTTGACCGGGGGAGGGTTACAGTTAACCCCGGCCATGCGATGACTGGATGGTAGGCCGCGGTCGGCACAAATCGCGCAACGCGGCTCAGCTGAGCAGGAGGACATCGTATGCCCCTCCTGTCCACAACGATGGCACAGCGTGCTGCGGTCCTTTTTGGAGGGGCACAGCACCTGTGGGTGGCCCACCCCCATGCATCTGAAGCAACGCATTGGGCGCTGCTCCAAGACGCGAATGGAGGCATGGCTCCAGCCTATGGCCACACGTTGGGCGCTCGCCAGTGCGGCAATTGCTCCGACAGGGCAAGACACAATGGCCGAGCCAACACCCGTGTAGCCCACTGCTATGGTGCCGACCTTAAATTGGTCGGGAGGACACCCGGACTTTTCCGCTAAGGCTTCACATATTTCTGTCTCGGCAACAGCATCATCGAGGCCGGAGACACGTATCTGCGCCGTCTTGGTGGGTCTCGTGACCTTAGCGTCGTTGCCCAAGGCCTCCCCGATCCTGGCAGCCAATGTGTCTGCTTGGGTTGCAGTCGTCTCCTTTGGGAGTTCGATGATTCTAGCTCCTGTGATGCCCGTCCGGAATTTGGCAGGGCCGATTCCCAGCGCACCCAGGCTCACCGATGCCTTCGCCTTGGCGATGGCATCCCTATACGTGGCGCCCTCCGCCACAGCCTCGGGTTTGAGGGATACCACTACCGCCAAAGTTTTAGGCACCTTTGGGAGTCTGGGTTTCTTGGGTTTCTTGGGCTCCGGAGGCTTGGCCGCTGTCTTCTTTTTCTTCGGTTTCTTTGCCACCGTTGTCCAAGCTTCATGGAGCACTACTGGCTGCTCCTGGTTTGAAGGCCCTGCCACTTGCTCCGTGGCTCGTACCACCTTCTTTGCTCGGGCCTCCTTCGGCATGTTTGCCGGGGGGGTCAAGGTGGTGGGGGCAGCTGGGTCATCACTGGGCTTCTGGTTTTTATTGTTTCGTCTGGGTGCCGCCGCCAGTGGTGGCCGGTGGAGTTCAGGTTGCGCTGGCAAGAGACGGCCATCCACCTCAAGGCCCTCCAGACGAGCACTTATTACTGCTCCAACGTGTTCCATAAGAACACGTTGGAGACGACCCATCATATCCTCAATGTTGTTCATTGATATGGTCCCATCAGCCGGCGCCATTTCTCGGGTCGGTTCCGTTCTTCCGAGGGAAGGGCTCCTAGAACGGCGTCGCCTGCCTTCGGCGAACTCCTTCCTCAGGGCAGCCACCTCATCCTGGAGGACAGACAACTGGCCTCGAAGGCGTTTGTTGTCTGCCCTCAGCCGTCTCATCTCGTCACTGTCGTTGCGTACGGCCAACGACTGGACGGCCTGAAGTAGCGATGCCGTACGCTGTTTAATCTCCCTGACGCAGGTACCCTTCAGGTTTTTTGAGACAGTAGCCACCTGGTGCAGGGTACCTGCGTCCTCTTCGGCTCGAGTCAGGAGGTCTTCCACTGTAAGACGCGTTGGAGATCCCTTTTTTGGGGAGCGCCTCGTCGACTCATGCGCAGTGTAGTCCGATTCGGAGTCCGAGGGCCTTTCTCGGAGTTCCCGCAACGCTCGGCTCTTTCCCACATTATGGACCGTTCCCCGACCTTTGGTAGAGTGCCGGACCGCCTTCTTCTGCGGGGAATCTTCCTCGTCGCTTCCGTCTTCGGTAAGTCCCGAGGTAAAGAAATAAGAACTTCTTTCTCGTTTCTTACCGGAGGCGGAAAGCTTCTCTCCGGGACGGAACGGGGGCCTGAAGCCTGAGTTCCCATCCGACACAAATCCTTCAGCGGATTCCGACTCCATCGTCCAGTTTAGGGCACTGCCCACAACTGAAACGGATGGAGATAGAATAGTTATTCTTGCAGGGAATCTGTTTTGACACAGATCCCACTAGCAAGCAAAACAACAAAAGACAACGACAAAACAACAACAAAACAAAACCAATCAGAATTCCAAATCGAAAAGCAATCCAGAGTCCAGAAAACACGCCAGGTCACTATATAAGGGCAACACGGAAAATAATTCAAAACTCAGAGAGCAAAGGGAGAGAACACCATCCACTGGCCACTGCGTTACCGCGCACCAAGTGGAATGGGTCTAGGTACAAGGTAAAGCACGGTATTTACAGCGAAGCACCGATATTCACCAAAAATGGCCACAAGTTACGTCACAGAGATTTAGTCACCCAACTTGCCACTCCGTTACGGTGGTCAAGTTGGGGTCCAGGGCGGACGACGAGGACGTACTCTAGTAACACTTGGGGCCCCGCCCCAACCTAACCTAACCTAACCTAACCTAACCTAACCTAACCTAACCTAACCTAACCTAACCTAACCTAACCTAACCTAACCTAACCTAACCTAACCTAACCTAACCTAACCTAACCTAACCTAACCTAACCTAACCTAACCTAACCTAACCTAACCTAACCTAACCTAACCTAACCTAACCTAACCTAACCTAACCTAACCTAACCTAACCTAACCTAACCTAACCTAACCTAACCTAACCTAACCTAACCTAACCTAACCTAACCTAACCTAACCTAACCTAACCTAACCTAACCTAACCTAACCTAACCTAACCTAACCTAACCTAACCTAACCTAACCTAACCTAACCTAACCTAACCTAACCTAACCTAACCTAACCTAACCTAACCTAACCTAACCTAACCTAACCTAACCTAACCTAACCTAACCTAACCTAACCTAACCTAACCTAACCTAACCTAACCTAACCTAACCTAACCTAACCTAACCTAACCTAACCTAACCTAACCTAACCTAACCTAACCTAACCTAACCTAACCTAACCTAACCTAACCTAACCTAACCTAACCTAACCTAACCTAACCTAACCTAACCTAACCTAACCTAACCTAACCTAACCTAACCTAACCTAACCTAACCTAACCTAACCTAACCTAACCTAACCTAACCTAACCTAACCTAACCTAACCTAACCTAACCTAACCTAACCTAACCTAACCTAACCTAACCTAACCTAACCTAACCTAACCTAACCTAACCTAACCTAACCTAACCTAACCTAACCTAACCTAACCTAACCTAACCTAACCTAACCTAACCTAACCTAACCTAACCTAACCTAACCTAACCTAACCTAACCTAACCTAACCTAACCTAACCTAACCTAACCTAACCTAACCTAACCTAACCTAACCTAACCTAACCTAACCTAACCTAACCTAACCTAACCTAACCTAACCTAACCTAACCTAACCTAACCTAACCTAACCTAACCTAACCTAACCTAACCTAACCTAACCTAACCTAACCTAACCTAACCTAACCTAACCTAACCTAACCTAACCTAACCTAACCTAACCTAACCTAACCTAACCTAACCTAACCTAACCTAACCTAACCCATATTGGTAGTTAGTATACTTAGTGCGTCTTACTTGCTGATAGCGACTATCATACATCGTTAGCTTCGTCTCTTCGAGCCCTACGCAATTCTATAGTGTTTCTGCGAAATTCTAGTTGTATTTTTGGTATTTAAACCGTTTTTCATCAAAATTTTTCATTTGTAAGGGTCTCGCAGCTTTTCAGTTGTTATCTTTCGTCCATAATCTTCAAACCTGTTTATATTTTCATCTGGAATTGTGTACGAGGTCTTCTCGCGTCGTACGGTTCCACTTTTGTGGTTCTGAAACAAAAATTTGATACAAATTAGACAGTCAACAGTTAAAAATAGTAATTTTCAGTCAAAAATACATATAAATTCAAATCTTTTTCCAAATTTTTCTATTACAGTCCATAGCTTATCATACATCAAGGTGTGCACCGTCGTGATACGCACCCGACGGTGCCGATTTGGTATTGATAAGTCCATAATCATCATCACCAGACCCCAATTAGTGTTGCAAAAATCATACAAATTAGCTTTTCCCTCAAAATTTTTGCGTTTTCCGAATTAAATTACAGCATTTTCCTAGCCACAACTGTGCGCCGTCTCGCCACCTATCCTTCAACACCTCTATCTTCTCTCTGAGGCAAGTGGTTCTTGAAATATAAGCGATTTTATCATTTTGCGGCCCGGTAGGTACATCCAGAAAGTTTACCTATAGCGGTGCATTTCCCCATACATTTATATTGGTAGTTAGTATACTTAGTGCGTCTTACTTGCTGATAGCGACTATCATACATCGTTAGCTTCGTCTCTTCGAGCCCTACGCAATTCTATAGTGTTTCTGCGAAATTCTAGTTGTATTTTTGGTATTTAAACCGTTTTTCATCAAAATTTTTCATTTGTAAGGGTCTCGCAGCTTTTCAGTTGTTATCTTTCGTCCATAATCTTCAAACCTGTTTATATTTTCATCTGGAATTGTGTACGAGGTCTTCTCGCGTCGTACGGTTCCACTTTTGTGGTTCTGAAACAAAAATTTGATACAAATTAGACAGTCAACAGTTAAAAATAGTAATTTTCAGTCAAAAATACATATAAATTCAAATCTTTTTCCAAATTTTTCTATTACAGTCCATAGCTTATCATACATCAAGGTGTGCACCGTCGTGATACGCACCCGACGGTGCCGATTTGGTATTGATAAGTCCATAATCATCATCACCAGACCCCAATTAGTGTTGCAAAAATCATACAAATTAGCTTTTCCCTCAAAATTTTTGCGTTTTCCGAATTAAATTACAGCATTTTCCTAGCCACAACTGTGCGCCGTCTCGCCACCTATCCTTCAACACCTCTATCTTCTCTCTGAGGCAAGTGGTTCTTGAAATATAAGCGATTTTATCATTTTGCGGCCCGGTAGGTACATCCAGAAAGTTTACCTATAGCGGTGCATTTCCCCATACATTTATATTGGTAGTTAGTATACTTAGTGCGTCTTACTTGCTGATAGCGACTATCATACATCGTTAGCTTCGTCTCTTCGAGCCCTACGCAATTCTATAGTGTTTCTGCGAAATTCTAGTTGTATTTTTGGTATTTAAACCGTTTTTCATCAAAATTTTTCATTTGTAAGGGTCTCGCAGCTTTTCAGTTGTTATCTTTCGTCCATAATCTTCAAACCTGTTTATATTTTCATCTGGAATTGTGTACGAGGTCTTCTCGCGTCGTACGGTTCCACTTTTGTGGTTCTGAAACAAAAATTTGATACAAATTAGACAGTCAACAGTTAAAAATAGTAATTTTCAGTCAAAAATACATATAAATTCAAATCTTTTTCCAAATTTTTCTATTACAGTCCATAGCTTATCATACATCAAGGTGTGCACCGTCGTGATACGCACCCGACGGTGCCGATTTGGTATTGATAAGTCCATAATCATCATCACCAGACCCCAATTAGTGTTGCAAAAATCATACAAATTAGCTTTTCCCTCAAAATTTTTGCGTTTTCCGAATTAAATTACAGCATTTTCCTAGCCACAACTGTGCGCCGTCTCGCCACCTATCCTTCAACACCTCTATCTTCTCTCTGAGGCAAGTGGTTCTTGAAATATAAGCGATTTTATCATTTTGCGGCCCGGTAGGTACATCCAGAAAGTTTACCTATAGCGGTGCATTTCCCCATACATTTATATTGGTAGTTAGTATACTTAGTGCGTCTTACTTGCTGATAGCGACTATCATACATCGTTAGCTTCGTCTCTTCGAGCCCTACGCAATTCTATAGTGTTTCTGCGAAATTCTAGTTGTATTTTTGGTATTTAAACCGTTTTTCATCAAAATTTTTCATTTGTAAGGGTCTCGCAGCTTTTCAGTTGTTATCTTTCGTCCATAATCTTCAAACCTGTTTATATTTTCATCTGGAATTGTGTACGAGGTCTTCTCGCGTCGTACGGTTCCACTTTTGTGGTTCTGAAACAAAAATTTGATACAAATTAGACAGTCAACAGTTAAAAATAGTAATTTTCAGTCAAAAATACATATAAATTCAAATCTTTTTCCAAATTTTTCTATTACAGTCCATAGCTTATCATACATCAAGGTGTGCACCGTCGTGATACGCACCCGACGGTGCCGATTTGGTATTGATAAGTCCATAATCATCATCACCAGACCCCAATTAGTGTTGCAAAAATCATACAAATTAGCTTTTCCCTCAAAATTTTTGCGTTTTCCGAATTAAATTACAGCATTTTCCTAGCCACAACTGTGCGCCGTCTCGCCACCTATCCTTCAACACCTCTATCTTCTCTCTGAGGCAAGTGGTTCTTGAAATATAAGCGATTTTATCATTTTGCGGCCCGGTAGGTACATCCAGAAAGTTTACCTATAGCGGTGCATTTCCCCATACATTTATATTGGTAGTTAGTATACTTAGTGCGTCTTACTTGCTGATAGCGACTATCATACATCGTTAGCTTCGTCTCTTCGAGCCCTACGCAATTCTATAGTGTTTCTGCGAAATTCTAGTTGTATTTTTGGTATTTAAACCGTTTTTCATCAAAATTTTTCATTTGTAAGGGTCTCGCAGCTTTTCAGTTGTTATCTTTCGTCCATAATCTTCAAACCTGTTTATATTTTCATCTGGAATTGTGTACGAGGTCTTCTCGCGTCGTACGGTTCCACTTTTGTGGTTCTGAAACAAAAATTTGATACAAATTAGACAGTCAACAGTTAAAAATAGTAATTTTCAGTCAAAAATACATATAAATTCAAATCTTTTTCCAAATTTTTCTATTACAGTCCATAGCTTATCATACATCAAGGTGTGCACCGTCGTGATACGCACCCGACGGTGCCGATTTGGTATTGATAAGTCCATAATCATCATCACCAGACCCCAATTAGTGTTGCAAAAATCATACAAATTAGCTTTTCCCTCAAAATTTTTGCGTTTTCCGAATTAAATTACAGCATTTTCCTAGCCACAACTGTGCGCCGTCTCGCCACCTATCCTTCAACACCTCTATCTTCTCTCTGAGGCAAGTGGTTCTTGAAATATAAGCGATTTTATCATTTTGCGGCCCGGTAGGTACATCCAGAAAGTTTACCTATAGCGGTGCATTTCCCCATACATTTATATTGGTAGTTAGTATACTTAGTGCGTCTTACTTGCTGATAGCGACTATCATACATCGTTAGCTTCGTCTCTTCGAGCCCTACGCAATTCTATAGTGTTTCTGCGAAATTCTAGTTGTATTTTTGGTATTTAAACCGTTTTTCATCAAAATTTTTCATTTGTAAGGGTCTCGCAGCTTTTCAGTTGTTATCTTTCGTCCATAATCTTCAAACCTGTTTATATTTTCATCTGGAATTGTGTACGAGGTCTTCTCGCGTCGTACGGTTCCACTTTTGTGGTTCTGAAACAAAAATTTGATACAAATTAGACAGTCAACAGTTAAAAATAGTAATTTTCAGTCAAAAATACATATAAATTCAAATCTTTTTCCAAATTTTTCTATTACAGTCCATAGCTTATCATACATCAAGGTGTGCACCGTCGTGATACGCACCCGACGGTGCCGATTTGGTATTGATAAGTCCATAATCATCATCACCAGACCCCAATTAGTGTTGCAAAAATCATACAAATTAGCTTTTCCCTCAAAATTTTTGCGTTTTCCGAATTAAATTACAGCATTTTCCTAGCCACAACTGTGCGCCGTCTCGCCACCTATCCTTCAACACCTCTATCTTCTCTCTGAGGCAAGTGGTTCTTGAAATATAAGCGATTTTATCATTTTGCGGCCCGGTAGGTACATCCAGAAAGTTTACCTATAGCGGTGCATTTCCCCATACATTTATATTGGTAGTTAGTATACTTAGTGCGTCTTACTTGCTGATAGCGACTATCATACATCGTTAGCTTCGTCTCTTCGAGCCCTACGCAATTCTATAGTGTTTCTGCGAAATTCTAGTTGTATTTTTGGTATTTAAACCGTTTTTCATCAAAATTTTTCATTTGTAAGGGTCTCGCAGCTTTTCAGTTGTTATCTTTCGTCCATAATCTTCAAACCTGTTTATATTTTCATCTGGAATTGTGTACGAGGTCTTCTCGCGTCGTACGGTTCCACTTTTGTGGTTCTGAAACAAAAATTTGATACAAATTAGACAGTCAACAGTTAAAAATAGTAATTTTCAGTCAAAAATACATATAAATTCAAATCTTTTTCCAAATTTTTCTATTACAGTCCATAGCTTATCATACATCAAGGTGTGCACCGTCGTGATACGCACCCGACGGTGCCGATTTGGTATTGATAAGTCCATAATCATCATCACCAGACCCCAATTAGTGTTGCAAAAATCATACAAATTAGCTTTTCCCTCAAAATTTTTGCGTTTTCCGAATTAAATTACAGCATTTTCCTAGCCACAACTGTGCGCCGTCTCGCCACCTATCCTTCAACACCTCTATCTTCTCTCTGAGGCAAGTGGTTCTTGAAATATAAGCGATTTTATCATTTTGCGGCCCGGTAGGTACATCCAGAAAGTTTACCTATAGCGGTGCATTTCCCCATACATTTATATTGGTAGTTAGTATACTTAGTGCGTCTTACTTGCTGATAGCGACTATCATACATCGTTAGCTTCGTCTCTTCGAGCCCTACGCAATTCTATAGTGTTTCTGCGAAATTCTAGTTGTATTTTTGGTATTTAAACCGTTTTTCATCAAAATTTTTCATTTGTAAGGGTCTCGCAGCTTTTCAGTTGTTATCTTTCGTCCATAATCTTCAAACCTGTTTATATTTTCATCTGGAATTGTGTACGAGGTCTTCTCGCGTCGTACGGTTCCACTTTTGTGGTTCTGAAACAAAAATTTGATACAAATTAGACAGTCAACAGTTAAAAATAGTAATTTTCAGTCAAAAATACATATAAATTCAAATCTTTTTCCAAATTTTTCTATTACAGTCCATAGCTTATCATACATCAAGGTGTGCACCGTCGTGATACGCACCCGACGGTGCCGATTTGGTATTGATAAGTCCATAATCATCATCACCAGACCCCAATTAGTGTTGCAAAAATCATACAAATTAGCTTTTCCCTCAAAATTTTTGCGTTTTCCGAATTAAATTACAGCATTTTCCTAGCCACAACTGTGCGCCGTCTCGCCACCTATCCTTCAACACCTCTATCTTCTCTCTGAGGCAAGTGGTTCTTGAAATATAAGCGATTTTATCATTTTGCGGCCCGGTAGGTACATCCAGAAAGTTTACCTATAGCGGTGCATTTCCCCATACATTTATATTGGTAGTTAGTATACTTAGTGCGTCTTACTTGCTGATAGCGACTATCATACATCGTTAGCTTCGTCTCTTCGAGCCCTACGCAATTCTATAGTGTTTCTGCGAAATTCTAGTTGTATTTTTGGTATTTAAACCGTTTTTCATCAAAATTTTTCATTTGTAAGGGTCTCGCAGCTTTTCAGTTGTTATCTTTCGTCCATAATCTTCAAACCTGTTTATATTTTCATCTGGAATTGTGTACGAGGTCTTCTCGCGTCGTACGGTTCCACTTTTGTGGTTCTGAAACAAAAATTTGATACAAATTAGACAGTCAACAGTTAAAAATAGTAATTTTCAGTCAAAAATACATATAAATTCAAATCTTTTTCCAAATTTTTCTATTACAGTCCATAGCTTATCATACATCAAGGTGTGCACCGTCGTGATACGCACCCGACGGTGCCGATTTGGTATTGATAAGTCCATAATCATCATCACCAGACCCCAATTAGTGTTGCAAAAATCATACAAATTAGCTTTTCCCTCAAAATTTTTGCGTTTTCCGAATTAAATTACAGCATTTTCCTAGCCACAACTGTGCGCCGTCTCGCCACCTATCCTTCAACACCTCTATCTTCTCTCTGAGGCAAGTGGTTCTTGAAATATAAGCGATTTTATCATTTTGCGGCCCGGTAGGTACATCCAGAAAGTTTACCTATAGCGGTGCATTTCCCCATACATTTATATTGGTAGTTAGTATACTTAGTGCGTCTTACTTGCTGATAGCGACTATCATACATCGTTAGCTTCGTCTCTTCGAGCCCTACGCAATTCTATAGTGTTTCTGCGAAATTCTAGTTGTATTTTTGGTATTTAAACCGTTTTTCATCAAAATTTTTCATTTGTAAGGGTCTCGCAGCTTTTCAGTTGTTATCTTTCGTCCATAATCTTCAAACCTGTTTATATTTTCATCTGGAATTGTGTACGAGGTCTTCTCGCGTCGTACGGTTCCACTTTTGTGGTTCTGAAACAAAAATTTGATACAAATTAGACAGTCAACAGTTAAAAATAGTAATTTTCAGTCAAAAATACATATAAATTCAAATCTTTTTCCAAATTTTTCTATTACAGTCCATAGCTTATCATACATCAAGGTGTGCACCGTCGTGATACGCACCCGACGGTGCCGATTTGGTATTGATAAGTCCATAATCATCATCACCAGACCCCAATTAGTGTTGCAAAAATCATACAAATTAGCTTTTCCCTCAAAATTTTTGCGTTTTCCGAATTAAATTACAGCATTTTCCTAGCCACAACTGTGCGCCGTCTCGCCACCTATCCTTCAACACCTCTATCTTCTCTCTGAGGCAAGTGGTTCTTGAAATATAAGCGATTTTATCATTTTGCGGCCCGGTAGGTACATCCAGAAAGTTTACCTATAGCGGTGCATTTCCCCATACATTTATATTGGTAGTTAGTATACTTAGTGCGTCTTACTTGCTGATAGCGACTATCATACATCGTTAGCTTCGTCTCTTCGAGCCCTACGCAATTCTATAGTGTTTCTGCGAAATTCTAGTTGTATTTTTGGTATTTAAACCGTTTTTCATCAAAATTTTTCATTTGTAAGGGTCTCGCAGCTTTTCAGTTGTTATCTTTCGTCCATAATCTTCAAACCTGTTTATATTTTCATCTGGAATTGTGTACGAGGTCTTCTCGCGTCGTACGGTTCCACTTTTGTGGTTCTGAAACAAAAATTTGATACAAATTAGACAGTCAACAGTTAAAAATAGTAATTTTCAGTCAAAAATACATATAAATTCAAATCTTTTTCCAAATTTTTCTATTACAGTCCATAGCTTATCATACATCAAGGTGTGCACCGTCGTGATACGCACCCGACGGTGCCGATTTGGTATTGATAAGTCCATAATCATCATCACCAGACCCCAATTAGTGTTGCAAAAATCATACAAATTAGCTTTTCCCTCAAAATTTTTGCGTTTTCCGAATTAAATTACAGCATTTTCCTAGCCACAACTGTGCGCCGTCTCGCCACCTATCCTTCAACACCTCTATCTTCTCTCTGAGGCAAGTGGTTCTTGAAATATAAGCGATTTTATCATTTTGCGGCCCGGTAGGTACATCCAGAAAGTTTACCTATAGCGGTGCATTTCCCCATACATTTATATTGGTAGTTAGTATACTTAGTGCGTCTTACTTGCTGATAGCGACTATCATACATCGTTAGCTTCGTCTCTTCGAGCCCTACGCAATTCTATAGTGTTTCTGCGAAATTCTAGTTGTATTTTTGGTATTTAAACCGTTTTTCATCAAAATTTTTCATTTGTAAGGGTCTCGCAGCTTTTCAGTTGTTATCTTTCGTCCATAATCTTCAAACCTGTTTATATTTTCATCTGGAATTGTGTACGAGGTCTTCTCGCGTCGTACGGTTCCACTTTTGTGGTTCTGAAACAAAAATTTGATACAAATTAGACAGTCAACAGTTAAAAATAGTAATTTTCAGTCAAAAATACATATAAATTCAAATCTTTTTCCAAATTTTTCTATTACAGTCCATAGCTTATCATACATCAAGGTGTGCACCGTCGTGATACGCACCCGACGGTGCCGATTTGGTATTGATAAGTCCATAATCATCATCACCAGACCCCAATTAGTGTTGCAAAAATCATACAAATTAGCTTTTCCCTCAAAATTTTTGCGTTTTCCGAATTAAATTACAGCATTTTCCTAGCCACAACTGTGCGCCGTCTCGCCACCTATCCTTCAACACCTCTATCTTCTCTCTGAGGCAAGTGGTTCTTGAAATATAAGCGATTTTATCATTTTGCGGCCCGGTAGGTACATCCAGAAAGTTTACCTATAGCGGTGCATTTCCCCATACATTTATATTGGTAGTTAGTATACTTAGTGCGTCTTACTTGCTGATAGCGACTATCATACATCGTTAGCTTCGTCTCTTCGAGCCCTACGCAATTCTATAGTGTTTCTGCGAAATTCTAGTTGTATTTTTGGTATTTAAACCGTTTTTCATCAAAATTTTTCATTTGTAAGGGTCTCGCAGCTTTTCAGTTGTTATCTTTCGTCCATAATCTTCAAACCTGTTTATATTTTCATCTGGAATTGTGTACGAGGTCTTCTCGCGTCGTACGGTTCCACTTTTGTGGTTCTGAAACAAAAATTTGATACAAATTAGACAGTCAACAGTTAAAAATAGTAATTTTCAGTCAAAAATACATATAAATTCAAATCTTTTTCCAAATTTTTCTATTACAGTCCATAGCTTATCATACATCAAGGTGTGCACCGTCGTGATACGCACCCGACGGTGCCGATTTGGTATTGATAAGTCCATAATCATCATCACCAGACCCCAATTAGTGTTGCAAAAATCATACAAATTAGCTTTTCCCTCAAAATTTTTGCGTTTTCCGAATTAAATTACAGCATTTTCCTAGCCACAACTGTGCGCCGTCTCGCCACCTATCCTTCAACACCTCTATCTTCTCTCTGAGGCAAGTGGTTCTTGAAATATAAGCGATTTTATCATTTTGCGGGCCCGCCCGCCCACCCTTAATTTACTGCTTAGGCACTAAGGTTCGTCTAGAACAAATCTTAATAAAAAAAAAATTTTATTTCTTGAATTTATTTTTAATAGCCTAACCATGCTCAGAAGCCCGCTCAGTAAGGCGCATAGTCTTTGTAACTTACAATTATCTGGATTTTCATCACTGGGACAAGAAACTGAACAAATCCCCATGGCTAGCTCCTCCTCTAAGAAACCGGGATTTAAAGTGCCTCCAGCTCGCCAACCAATCGTCCCGAAAAACAAATTGGCGGCTGCGATTGAGAGCCACCAAAAAATACAAGAAGGCTGCAAAGAGTCAAAGAACATTAAAAGAGAAATCAGACTTGAAATAGAAGATCAAGCTAACCTACTCCTGGCCATAATAATGAGTTATGAAAAGGAAATAGAGGGCCCGGAGAGTGACATGGGACCTCAAGAGACAAATCAACAGGACAGTATAAGCCGCAAAGCAGAGCTTAACATTGAAAGGCTCTCAAAGCAATTGCAGGAGCATACAGAAATACTGACAAAAACTGCGGAGCAAATGAAAGAACTTAAATCCGCAGTACTGGAAAACTCCGAGATACAGGCAAGATCATCACACGCCGGCGTGACCGTTGCCCCTCAGGTTCAACATCAGACTCCTCCAGCCAATACAACGTTATACAGAGATGCTGTTCTCAAACGTTTCCCAGTGCTTGTAGAGTCAATAGACCCGACCCACTCTGGAAACGACGTATTCACAAAAATCAAAGACAGTGTGGACGTGGTGCAGCTGGGTGTGGGCGTTAATAGCTTGCGCCGCACCAAAAACAGCAAAGTCATCATAAACTGTGACACTGAAGACGATCGCAAGCGACTGACAGGCGCAATCAGAGACGCTGCAAAGGGCTTAACCGTCTCCAAGCCCCACACCAGGAATCCACTACTTCGCCTCATGGGAGTCTCCACCGACACCACCAATCAGAAAGTGGAAGAGGCAATACTGAAGCAAAATAGTGGCCTACTCACCAACCTGGAACTGAAAAATGAAAAGGTCCGAGTGATTCGCAGGACTAGAGGACGACACAATGCCGTACACAATGTAATAGTGGAGACCACTCCTCAGGTGTGGAACCAACTTAGGGACCAGCGAGTGCGTCTGGGATATCAAATGGTGTTGGCCGTTGACCAGTCCCCACTCCTCCAATGTTACCGCTGCATGGGATATGCACACCGCGCCAGCGAATGCAAATCTGAAACAGAGGTCTGCGGATACTGCGCAGGACTTCATGACACGCGGCAGTGCCCGGATCGCAACGTAAGGCCAACCTGCACCCATTGCAAGACTGGAAGGGAAGAAGGATCCATGCATCACCCAGCTTACAGCACCGAATGCCCACAATGGCAGAAATGGGATCGGATAGCGCGCCTATCGGTCAATTATTGCTAAGGTTGTCCCAGGGCAAGAAGAAAGGCAGCGTCTCCACTTTGGACAGGTCAACCTAGGCAGGGGACATAAGGCGACTGTCGAGTGCCTGCACGCCGCAACTCTTAAAAATATTTCCGTGCTCCTATTACAAGAACCATACATAGGAGGACAGGGAGTTATGACGGCATCTCCTCACCGTCTAATACAAGACACAAGAGGGAAGAAACCAGTGCGTGCGGCAATAGTTATCCTCGACAAATCCCTTGACCTAGTAGTTGACCAGTCCTTCGTGAGGGACTCTATAGTCGGGGTCAAACTCAGGATGGAAAACAGAAGTCTTGGCCTCATCAATGTATATTACGACGGCGAGAAGGACATTGATGAAGATCTTAAATTCTCGAAATACATCATGGAGAATATGAACGCCGATGACTATATCCTGGGTGGCGACCTCAACGCTGCCAGCGTGTGGTGGGGCAGCTCATCGGATGACGGACGGGGCACACAGTTCATCGACTTCACCGCGGAAATGGACCTGAATATACTAAATGTTGGGAACACGCCTACATTTAGTGTAATCAGGAACAACACCATATGCCAAAGCATAGTGGACGTCACGACCTGCACGAAGGGGCTGCTCGACAAAGTCACAAACTGGCGAGTCAACCTAGATGTGGTTACCCTATCGGACCATCGTCAAGTAGAGTTTGTCTTAGCGGTCACGGGTTTACCACAGCCAAAACGAAAAACCACTCGCCAGTATAACACAAAAAAAGCCGACTGGATCAGTTTCCGCAAACATCTTACAGAGGAGCTCCTTCGTAAGGGGATCGAGGCGGACACTATCGCAAAGGCGGAGACTGAAGAGGACCTGGAGGCTTTGGTGACCAAATATACGTCTGCCATAACCCTTGCCTGCGAGGAAGCTATGCCAAAGTTGCCCATGACTGCCAAGACCAGGCCAACACGGTGGTGG
Organism: Miltochrista miniata; assembly: GCA_933228765.1. Classification (NCBI taxonomy): domain Eukaryota; kingdom Metazoa; phylum Arthropoda; class Insecta; order Lepidoptera; family Erebidae; genus Miltochrista; species Miltochrista miniata. Next base: position 41,898 of record CAKOGA010000073.1, read on the forward strand.
ACCCCCGAGCTAACATCGCTAAAGGCAGAGGTTAACAGGTGCCGAAAACGCGTCACCAAAGCCAACCCACAAAGACGACCGACCGTGGTCTCGCTGTATGTAGAAGTTCGGAACAAATACAAAGAGCTGATTCAGAAGACGATGAATGATAGCTGGAAGAACTTCTGCACCAGCGAGACCCGGGAAACCGTATGGCAGAGAACCTATCGAGTGCTGAAACTCTGTGACAATCGCACCGAAGAACAACTGCTCAGACAGACAAACACCTCTGCAACCTTAGGTCCGAGGGAGTCCGCAGTGCTTCTAGCTGAGCAGTTCTTCCCCAAGGACGACGATAGCACAGACACAGAGGAGCAGCACTCGATAAGGCAGAGGGTCGCAGACCATCAAGGTGAGACTACTTCGGCGGGAGACCAACCAGCACCCGAATTCACTTCGGAAGAGGTGGAGGAGGTCTACTCGCAAATGAACCCTAAGAAGTCTCCCGGAGAGGATGGCCTAACATCGGACATTTGTGAAGCAGGATACCGAGCGGCACCCAACATCCAGCTGCAACTGCTTAACAGGTGTCTGAAATTGGGTATATTTCCAAAATTATGGAAGGTTGCCAGGATAAAAGTTATCCCAAAACCAGGCAAAGATGACTACACACTACCAAAGTCATACCGCCCCATTGGGCTACTGCCGGTTTTGGGAAAAGTACTGGAAAAACTGCTGGCCAAAAGAATCGCATGGCAAATTGGAAATTCCAAAACCCTGAGCCAACGCCAGTACGGATTCACTCCGCAAAAAGGGACAGATGATGCCTTATGTGACGCCTTAAAAATCATCAGGACGGGTGTGAAGGAAAAGGGGATCGTAGCAGTGGTCTCGCTAGACATCGAGGGTGCATTCGATAACTGTTGGTGGCCCGGAATCCTCAACGAGCTTAAAGGTAAAGACTTCAACGGACAAACTATGGCCCTGATCCAAAGTTACCTCAAAGACAGGACCATACGCCTCAACTACCTGGGCGAAGAGGTAGAAGCCGACACCAACAGAGGATGCGTACAGGGTTCGATTCTGGGTCCCCTTTTCTGGAACATTCAATTAGATCCTCTCCTCCAACGGGCAAATAAGCTTGAGGCTCACATACAGGCGTTCGCAGACGACCTCTTGCTCATCGCTAAGGGCAAAAACGCTGAGGAAGCGCAACAAAGGGCAAACGAGGCCCTCAGCGTAATAGCTGAGTGGGGAAAATCCCACAAAATGAGGTTTGCTCCCCAAAAAACACAGGCGCTACTCGTGACCAATCAAATAAAATACAATATACCGGCCCTAACACTGCTTGGCGAGGCAATAACATATAGTGACTCCATTAAAGTTCTAGGCTTAACGATCGACGCTAAGCTCAATTTTAACACACACATTAAGTCTGTGACCAATAAAGCAGTCAGAATCTATAAAAATCTTTCGAGAGTCGTCAGAACCCAATGGGGATTAAACCCCGAAATAACCAGGCTCCTTTACTTGACCGCAGTAGAACCAGTGGTCCTCTACGCAGCTTGCGCCTGGGCCCCTGCGGTCAAGTACAAACATAATCAAGACCAACTGGAACGACTCACTCGCACTTTCGCCCTCATGATAACTAAAGCGCATCGCACCACATCCATGGTAGCCAGCACACTCTTAGCTCGCATCATCCCGCTAGATCTGAGGGCGAAAGAAATCTGCGACCTGTACAAGATCAAAAAGGGGGAACCCCTGCTAGAACTTCCAGGAAGACCTATGGAAATGAGAGTTCACCCATACACCTTGCCCCATCCAAGCCTGAGAAAACGGATCGCATACGGAACGATCAAAAACCAAAGCGAGGACGACAACATCACTGACGCAGTAAAAATATACACAGATGGCTCAAAGATCGAAGGAAAAGTGGGAGCAGCGCTCACCATAAGAAACGAAGGCGTAGAGGGGCGCTGCGTCAAACTGAAGCTGGCAGACTACTGCAGCGTTTACCAGGCTGAACTCTTAGCGATTCTGGAAGCCGTGAAGCAAGCCAGTAAAGCTAAACACACGACAGCAACCATACTCAGTGACTCCAGAGCTGCGCTGGACGCCCTGAGCTGTCGCACTACAAGCAACCCTCTCGTCGCCGAAATACAGGACCACATAATTAACTCACCAACAACTGAGTTCCGATTCTATTGGGTCAAAGCCCACGAGGGAATCACCGGCAACGAGAGAGCCGATGAGCTCGCTAAAGAGGCAGCGCTGCGGTTGAAAACAGCTCCAAAATATGACGCGTTCCCACTTTCCTATGCGCGCCGAAACATCAGAGAGGAAACCATAGGAGAGTGGCAGAGTCGATACGAGTCAGCCGATGCAGGAGCCGTCACAAGGACACTCTTTCCGGACGTGGCAAAGGCCTACAGAATTCTCAAGACAGAGAAAACCACAAACCTCAGTACACAGCTCTTCACCGGTCACTGTGGCCTGAGACAATACCTGCATCGTTTTAAAATTGCCAGCAGCCCGTCCTGCACCTGCGACGACATTACCGATGAAGACATATGGCATGTCTTAACACAGTGCCCAAAGTACGGATTAGCGCGTCAAGAATGTGAATGGGCCATGCAAACAGACCTAAGCATAGACAACATCAAAAACCTGCTAGAAGACAGCAAACAGAGAGCCATATTCACAAAATTCGCGGAGAAAGTGCTTGGTCAAGCAGTCAAGGCAAACGGCTCTACTATAAAACTGCCCAACCCCTAGAAATACTACATTAACGTAATTAGCACTACAAATAACATGTATATTATGTAAATATTTATATATATATATATATATATATATATATAAATCTTAGAAATAAATCATATGTAATAAAGAAACCTTCATAAGTTCATAACAATATTATCGTGATACAATTATAAGCAATATAAACCTTAGGAATAAATAACAGCAAATATTAAATAATAATAGACAAAATTATTATCTCTAATTAAAAATGAATAAAAACCAATTAAAAAGAACTACTAACAAAAAGTAATAAAAGTTGTTGCATTTAATAGCAACAGTACAAAACAGGCCCCTCCTTCAGACGGGGGGAGAAAAAAAAAAAAAAAAAAAAAAAAAAAAAAAAAAAAAAACCTAACCTAACCTAACCTAACCTAACCTAACCTAACCTAACCTAACCTAACCTAACCTAACCTAACCTAACCTAACCTAACCTAACCTAACCTAACCTAACCTAACCTAACCTAACCTAACCTAACCTAACCTAACCTAACCTAACCTAACCTAACCTAACCTAACCTAACCTAACCTAACCTAACCTAACCTAACCTAACCTAACCTAACCTAACCTAACCTAACCTAACCTAACCTAACCTAACCTAACCTAACCTAACCTAACCTAACCTAACCTAACCTAACCTAACCTAACCTAACCTAACCTAACCTAACCTAACCTAACCTAACCTTTTTTTTTTTTTTTTTTTTTTTTTTTTTTTTTTTTTTTTTACAAGGAGTGATCCGCTTACAGACGAAACACGCTGGCGAGGCGTGTGACAGTGTGAGGGTCGCCCAGCACCTGATCTTGTTGGCACTGGGAATACTCACTAAAACTCCTTGGCACCGAACTGCCCTAACGGAGGTGATTTGGGACCTGTAAACTCAACCAAACCACCTCTGGGCAACCTAACCTAACCTAACCTAACCTAACCTAACCTAACCTAACCTAACCTAACCTAACCTAACCTAACCTAACCTAACCTAACCTAACCTAACCTAACCTAACCTAACCTAACCTAACCTAACCTAACCTAACCTAACCTAACCTAACCTAACCTAACCTAACCTAACCTAACCTAACCTAACCTAACCTAACCTAACCTAACCTAACCTAACCTAACCTAACCATTGGTAGTTAGTATACTTAGTGCGTCTTACTTGCTGATAGCGACTATCATACATCGTTAGCTTCGTCTCTTCGAGCCCTACGCGATTCTATAGTGTTTCTGCGAAATTCTAGTTGTAATTTTTGGTATTTAAACCGTTTTTCATCAAAATTTTTCATTTGTAAGGGTCTCACAGCTTTTCAGTTGTTATCTCTCGTCCATAATCTTCAAACCTGTTTACATTTTCATCTGGAATTGTGTACGAGGTCTTCTCGCGTCGTACGGTTCCACTTTTGTGGTTCTGAAACAAAAATTTGATACAAATTAGACAGCGGAACAGTTAAAAATAGTAATTTTCAGTCAAAAATACATATAAATTCAAATCTTTTTCCAAATTTTTCTATTACAGCCCATAGCTTATCATATATCAAGGTGTGCGCCGTCGTGATACGCATCCGACGGTGCCGATTTGGTATTGATAAGTCCATAATCATCATCACCAGACCCCAATTAGTGTTGCAAAAATCATACAAATTAGCTTTTCCCTCAAAATTTTTGCGTTTTCCGAATTAAATTACAGCATTTTCCTAGCCACAACTGTGCGCCGTCTCGCCACCTATCCTTCAACACCTCTATCTTCTCTCTGAGGCAAGTGGTTCTTGAAATATAAGCGATTTTATCATTTTGCGGCCCGGTAGGTACATCCAGAAAGTTTACCTATAGCGGTGCATTTCCCCATACATTTATATTGGTAGTTAGTATACTTAGTGCGTCTTACTTGCTGATAGCGACTATCATACATCGTTAGCTTCGTCTCTTCGAGCCCTACGCGATTCTATAGTGTTTCTGCGAAATTCTAGTTGTAATTTTTGGTATTTAAACCGTTTTTCATCAAAATTTTTCATTTGTAAGGGTCTCACAGCTTTTCAGTTGTTATCTCTCGTCCATAATCTTCAAACCTGTTTACATTTTCATCTGGAATTGTGTACGAGGTCTTCTCGCGTCGTACGGTTCCACTTTTGTGGTTCTGAAACAAAAATTTGATACAAATTAGACAGCGGAACAGTTAAAAATAGTAATTTTCAGTCAAAAATACATATAAATTCAAATCTTTTTCCAAATTTTTCTATTACAGCCCATAGCTTATCATATATCAAGGTGTGCGCCGTCGTGATACGCATCCGACGGTGCCGATTTGGTATTGATAAGTCCATAATCATCATCACCAGACCCCAATTAGTGTTGCAAAAATCATACAAATTAGCTTTTCCCTCAAAATTTTTGCGTTTTCCGAATTAAATTACAGCATTTTCCTAGCCACAACTGTGCGCCGTCTCGCCACCTATCCTTCAACACCTCTATCTTCTCTCTGAGGCAAGTGGTTCTTGAAATATAAGCGATTTTATCATTTTGCGGCCCGGTAGGTACATCCAGAAAGTTTACCTATAGCGGTGCATTTCCCCATACATTTATATTGGTAGTTAGTATACTTAGTGCGTCTTACTTGCTGATAGCGACTATCATACATCGTTAGCTTCGTCTCTTCGAGCCCTACGCGATTCTATAGTGTTTCTGCGAAATTCTAGTTGTAATTTTTGGTATTTAAACCGTTTTTCATCAAAATTTTTCATTTGTAAGGGTCTCACAGCTTTTCAGTTGTTATCTCTCGTCCATAATCTTCAAACCTGTTTACATTTTCATCTGGAATTGTGTACGAGGTCTTCTCGCGTCGTACGGTTCCACTTTTGTGGTTCTGAAACAAAAATTTGATACAAATTAGACAGCGGAACAGTTAAAAATAGTAATTTTCAGTCAAAAATACATATAAATTCAAATCTTTTTCCAAATTTTTCTATTACAGCCCATAGCTTATCATATATCAAGGTGTGCGCCGTCGTGATACGCATCCGACGGTGCCGATTTGGTATTGATAAGTCCATAATCATCATCACCAGACCCCAATTAGTGTTGCAAAAATCATACAAATTAGCTTTTCCCTCAAAATTTTTGCGTTTTCCGAATTAAATTACAGCATTTTCCTAGCCACAACTGTGCGCCGTCTCGCCACCTATCCTTCAACACCTCTATCTTCTCTCTGAGGCAAGTGGTTCTTGAAATATAAGCGATTTTATCATTTTGCGGCCCGGTAGGTACATCCAGAAAGTTTACCTATAGCGGTGCATTTCCCCATACATTTATATTGGTAGTTAGTATACTTAGTGCGTCTTACTTGCTGATAGCGACTATCATACATCGTTAGCTTCGTCTCTTCGAGCCCTACGCGATTCTATAGTGTTTCTGCGAAATTCTAGTTGTAATTTTTGGTATTTAAACCGTTTTTCATCAAAATTTTTCATTTGTAAGGGTCTCACAGCTTTTCAGTTGTTATCTCTCGTCCATAATCTTCAAACCTGTTTACATTTTCATCTGGAATTGTGTACGAGGTCTTCTCGCGTCGTACGGTTCCACTTTTGTGGTTCTGAAACAAAAATTTGATACAAATTAGACAGCGGAACAGTTAAAAATAGTAATTTTCAGTCAAAAATACATATAAATTCAAATCTTTTTCCAAATTTTTCTATTACAGCCCATAGCTTATCATATATCAAGGTGTGCGCCGTCGTGATACGCATCCGACGGTGCCGATTTGGTATTGATAAGTCCATAATCATCATCACCAGACCCCAATTAGTGTTGCAAAAATCATACAAATTAGCTTTTCCCTCAAAATTTTTGCGTTTTCCGAATTAAATTACAGCATTTTCCTAGCCACAACTGTGCGCCGTCTCGCCACCTATCCTTCAACACCTCTATCTTCTCTCTGAGGCAAGTGGTTCTTGAAATATAAGCGATTTTATCATTTTGCGGCCCGGTAGGTACATCCAGAAAGTTTACCTATAGCGGTGCATTTCCCCATACATTTATATTGGTAGTTAGTATACTTAGTGCGTCTTACTTGCTGATAGCGACTATCATACATCGTTAGCTTCGTCTCTTCGAGCCCTACGCGATTCTATAGTGTTTCTGCGAAATTCTAGTTGTAATTTTTGGTATTTAAACCGTTTTTCATCAAAATTTTTCATTTGTAAGGGTCTCACAGCTTTTCAGTTGTTATCTCTCGTCCATAATCTTCAAACCTGTTTACATTTTCATCTGGAATTGTGTACGAGGTCTTCTCGCGTCGTACGGTTCCACTTTTGTGGTTCTGAAACAAAAATTTGATACAAATTAGACAGCGGAACAGTTAAAAATAGTAATTTTCAGTCAAAAATACATATAAATTCAAATCTTTTTCCAAATTTTTCTATTACAGCCCATAGCTTATCATATATCAAGGTGTGCGCCGTCGTGATACGCATCCGACGGTGCCGATTTGGTATTGATAAGTCCATAATCATCATCACCAGACCCCAATTAGTGTTGCAAAAATCATACAAATTAGCTTTTCCCTCAAAATTTTTGCGTTTTCCGAATTAAATTACAGCATTTTCCTAGCCACAACTGTGCGCCGTCTCGCCACCTATCCTTCAACACCTCTATCTTCTCTCTGAGGCAAGTGGTTCTTGAAATATAAGCGATTTTATCATTTTGCGGGCCCGCCCGCCCACCCTTAATTTACTGCTTAGGCACTAAGGTTCGCCTAGTACAAATTTTAATAAAAAAAAATTTTTATTCCTCTAATTTCTTTTCAATAGTCTAATCATGCTCAGAAGCCCGCTCAGTAAGGCGCATAGCCTTTGTAATTTAGAATTATCCGGATTTACATCACTGGGACAAGAAACTGTACAAGTCCCCCTGGCTCACTCCTCTTCCAAGAAACCGGGATTTAAAGTGCCCCCAGCTCGGCAACTAAACGTTCCGAAAAATAAATTGGCGGCTGCGATTGAGAGCCACCAAAAAATAAAAGAAGGCTGCAAAGAGTCCAAGAATATTAAAAAAGAGATCAGACTCGAAATTGAAGATCAAGCCAACCTACTTCTAGCTATCATAATGAGCTACGAAAAGGACTTAGAGGGCCCGGAGAGTGAGATAGGACCTCGAGAGACACATTCACAGGACCAAGGAGCTAGTAATAGCCAAAAAGCAGAGCTCAACATCGAGAGGCTCTCAAAGCAACTGCAAGAACATACGGAATTACTTGCAAAAACTGCGGAGCAAATGATGGAACTTAAATCCGCGGTACAAGTAAACTCAGAGATACAGGCGAGACCATCACACGCCGGTGGCGTTGCCCCTCCACAGGTTCAACATCAGAATCCTCCAGCAAAATCAGCGTCGTACAGAGACGCTCTACTCAAGCGTTACCCTGTACTTGTGGAATCAATAGATCCGACCCACTCTGGAAACGATGTTTTAACAACAATTAAAGACAGTGTGGACGTAGTGGGGCTGGGTGTGGGCGTTAGCAGCTTGCGTCGCACCAAAAATAGTAAAGTTGTTATTAACTGCGACACGGAAAACGATCGCAATCGACTGACAGACGCAATCAGAGACGCTGCAAAGGGCCTAACCGTCTCCAAGCCTCACACCAGGAATCCACTGCTTCGCCTCATGGGAGTCTCCACTGACACCACAAATCAGAAAGTGGAAGAGGCAATTCTGAAGCAAAATAGTGGCCTACTTTCCAACCTGGAACTGGGAATCGAAAAGGTCCGAGTGATTCGCAGGACTAGAGGACGACACAATGCCGTACACAATGTAATAGTGGAGACCACTCCTCAGGTATGGAACCAACTTAGGGACCAGCGAGTGCGACTGGGATACCAAATGGTACTGGCCGTTGACCAGTCTCCTCTTCTACAATGTTACCGCTGTATGGGATATGCACACCGCGCCAGTGAGTGCAAATCCGAAACAGAGATCTGCGGATACTGTGCAGGACATCACGACACGCGGCAGTGCCCGGATCGCAACATAAGGCCAACCTGCACCCACTGCAAGACCGGAAGGGAGGGCAATGAAACATCCATGCATCACCCAGCCTACAGTACCGAGTGCCCACAATGGCAGAAATGGGATCGGATAGCGCGCCTATCTGTCAATTATTGCTAAGGTTGTCCCAGGGCAAGAAGAAAGGCAGCGTCTCCACTTTGGACAGGTCAACCTAGGCAGGGGACATAAGGCGACCGTCGAGTGCCTGCACGCCGCAACTCTTAAGAATATTTCCGTCCTCCTATTACAAGAGCCATACATAGGAGGACAGGGAGTTATGACGGCATCTCCTCACCGTCTAATACAAGACACAAGAGGAAAGAAACCAGTGCGTGCGGCAATAGTTATCCTCGACAAATCCCTTGATCTAGTAGTTGACCAGTCCTTCGTGAGGGACTCTATAGTCGGGGTCAAACTCAGGATGGGAAACAGAAGTCTTGGCCTCATCAATGTTTATTACGACGGTGAGAAGGACATTGATGAAGATCTCAAGATCTCGAAATACATCATGGAGAACATGAACGCCGATGACTATATCCTGGGTGGGGACCTCAACGCCGCCAGCGTGTGGTGGGGCAGCTCTTCGGATGACAGACGGGGCACACAGTTCATCGACTTCACCGCAGAAATGGACCTGAATATACTAAATGTTGGGAACACACCTACATTTAGTGCAATCAGGAATAACACCATATGCCAAAGCATAGTGGACGTCACGACCTGCACGAAGGGGCTACTCGACAAAGTCACAAACTGGCGAGTCAACTTGGATGTGGTTACCCTATCGGACCATCGTCAAGTAGAGTTTGTCTTAGCGGTCGAGGGTCTACCACAGCCAAAACGAAAAACCACTCGCCAGTTTAACACTAAAAAAGCCGACTGGATCAGTTTCCGCAAACATCTTACAGAGGAGCTCCTTCGTAAGGGGATCGAGACGGACACTATCGCAAAGGCGGAGACTGAAGAGGACCTGGAGGCTTTGGTGACCAAATATACGTCTGCCATAACCCTTGCCTGCGAGGAAGCCATGCCAAAATTGCCCATGACTGCCAAGACCAGACCAACACGGTGGTGGACCCCCGAGCTAACATCGCTCAAGGCAGAGGTTAACAGGTGCCGAAGACGCGTCACCAAAGCCAACCCACAAAGACGACCGACCGTGGTCTCGCTGTATGTAGAAGTTCGGAACAAATACAAAGAGCTGATTCAGAAGACGATGAATGATAGCTGGAAGAACTTCTGCACCAGCGAGACCCGGGAAACAGTATGGCAGAGAACCTATCGAGTGCTGAAACTCTGTGACAATCGCACCGAAGAACAACTGCTCAGGCAAACAAACACCTCTGCAACCTTAGGTCCGAGGGAGTCTGCAGTGCTTCTGGCTGAGCAGTTCTTCCCCAAGGACGAAGATAACACAGACACAGAGGAGCAGCACTCGATAAGGCAGAGGGTCGCAGACCATCAAGGTGAGACTACTTCGGCGGTAGACCAACCAGCACCCGAATTCACTTCGGAAGAGGTGGAGGAGGTCTACTCGCAAATGAACCCTAAGAAGTCTCCCGGAGAGGATGGCCTAACATCGGACATTTGTGAAGCAGGATACCGAGCGGCACCCAACATCCAGCTGCAACTGCTTAACAAATGTCTGAAATTGGGTATATTTCCAAAATTATGGAAGGTTGCCCGGATAAAAGTTATCCCAAAACCAGGCAAAGATGACTACACACTACCAAAGTCATACCGCCCCATTGGGCTACTGCCGGTTTTGGGAAAAGTACTGGAAAAACTGCTGGCCAAAAGAATTGCATGGCAAATTGGAAATTTCAGAACCCTGAGCCAACGCCAGTATGGATTTACTCCGCAAAAAGGGACAGATGATGCCTTATGTGACGCCTTAAACATCATCAGGACGGGTGTGACAGAAAAGGGGATTGTAGCAGTGGTCTCCCTAGACATCGAGGGTGCATTCGATAACTGTTGGTGGCCCGGAATACTCAACGAGCTGAAAGGTAAAGATTTCGACGGACAAACTATGGCCCTGATCCAAAGCTACCTAAAGGACAGGACCATACGCCTCAATTACCTGGGCGAAGAGGTAGAAGCGGACACCAACAGAGGATGCGTACAGGGTTCGATTCTTGGTCCCCTTTTCTGGAACATCCAATTAGATCCTCTCCTCCAACGGGCAAATAAGCTTGAGGCTCATATACAGGCGTTCGCAGACGACCTCCTACTCATCGCCAAGGGCAAAAACGCCGAGGAAGCGCAACAAAGGGCAAACGAGGCCCTCAGCGTAATAGCTGAGTGGGGAAAATCCCACAAGATGAGGTTTGCTCCCCAAAAAACGCAGGCACTTCTAGTGACGAACCAAATCAAACATGACATACCGGCTCTTTCACTGCTTGGCGAGACAATAAAATATAGCGACAATATCAAGGTTCTGGGATTAACTATTGACACAAAGCTAAACTTCAACACCCACATCAAATCCGTGACTAGTAAGGCGGTCAGAATCTACAAAAAACTGTCGAGAGTAGTCCGAACCCAATGGGGCCTGAACCCTGAAATTACTAGGCTCCTGTACTTGACCGCAGTTGAACCAGTGGTCCTCTACGCAGCTTGCGGATGGGCCCCTGCGGTCAAGTACAAACATAACCAAGACCAACTGGAACGACTCACTCGCACTTTCGCCCTCATGATAACCAAAGCGCATCGCACCACATCCATGGTAGCCAGCACACTCTTAGCTCGCATCATCCCGCTAGATCTGAGGGCGAAAGAAATCTGCGACCTGTACAAGATCAAAAAGGGGGAACCCCTGCTAGAACTCCCAGGGAGACCTATGGAAATGAGAGTTCACCCATACACCTTGCCCCATCCAAGCCTGAGAAAACGGATCGCATACGGAACGATCAAAAACCAAAGCGAGGACGACAACATCGCTGACCCAATAAAAATATATACCGACGGCTCGAAAATTGAAGGAAAAGTAGGAGCAGCGCTCACCATAAGGAAAGAAGGCGTAGAAGGGCGCTGCGTCAAATTAAAGCTAGCAGACTACTGCAGCGTTTACCAGGCTGAGCTCTTAGCAATCCTGGAAGCCGTGAAACAAGCCAATAAAGACAAACACACGACAGCAACCATACTCAGCGACTCCAGAGCTGCGCTGGACGCCCTGAGCTGTCGCACTACAAGCAACCCTCTCGTCGCCGAAATACAGGACCACGTAATTAACTCATCAACAACTGAGTTCCGATTCTATTGGGTCAAAGCCCACGAGGGAATCACCGGCAACGAGAGAGCTGATGAGCTCGCTAAAGAGGCAGCGCTGCGATTGAAAACAGCTCCAAAATATGACGCGTTCCCACTTTCCTATGCGCGCCGAAACATCAGAGAGGAAACCATAGGAGAGTGGCAGTGTAGATACGAGTCAGCTGATGCCGGAGCCGTCACAAGGGCATTTTTTCCTGACGTGGCAAAGGCCTACAGAATCCTCAAGACAGAGCAAACCACAAATCTCAGGACACAGCTCTTTACCGGACACTGTGGCCTAAAGCAATATTTACACCGCTTCAAAATTGCGAGCAGTCCATACTGCACCTGTGACGACAGCACTGAAGAAGACATATGGCACATTCTAACAATATGTCCAAAATATGGACTAGCGCGCCAAGAGTGTGAATGGGCCATGCAAAGTAACTTCAATAAGGACAACATCAAAACTGTGCTTGAAGACAAGAACCTGAGAGGCGTATTCCTGGAATTTGCTGAAAAGGTGCTCGGGCGGGCAGTAAGGGCAAATGGCTCAACAATAAAACTACCCAACTCCTAGCAATACAGCAATTTATTACAACTACAATAAATACATGTATAGCGATATAACAATCAAGAAATATGTATGTATCTACGTATATATAAATTATAATAACCATAGAAATAAATAACATAGTATAAACAAATAAATAAACACGAATATATGCATATGTTCATGACCATAACAATATAATCGGGAAATAATAAACCAAATGTAAGAAATAAAAAACACAGTAAATAGTAAACACAAGGCTATTAACAAAATTAATTTAACAACCAAGTTATATTCATTAACAACCAAGTTATATTCATCAAACTAACTAGGAATAATTTTATAATATACAGAAACAAATGTTGTTGCATTTAATAGCAACAGTATGAAACAGGCCCTCCCAACAACGGGGGGGTAGAAAAAAAAAAAAAAAAAAAAAAAAAAAAAAAAAAAACCTAACCTAACCTAACCTAACCTAACCTAACCTAACCTAACCTAACCTAACCTAACCTAACCTAACCTAACCTAACCTAACCTAACCTAACCTAACCTAACCTAACCTAACCTAACCTAACCTTGGAGGCGATCCCGCCCGTGTCCGATGCCGAGTTAGGGGCTGCGGTTCTCAAGCTCAAGTTGAGACACCGCGCCCCTGGTCCGGACGGCATCCCAGGGCGGGTCGTCGCCCTGGTCATGCCGGCGTTCGAAGAAGAGACGCTCTCCCTGATGTCGGAGTGTTTGGCGTCGGGTAGGGTCCCGCGAACGTGGAAGACGGGGAAGCTCGTGCTGCTTAAGAAGCACGGGCGCCCCGTCGAGTCGCCGTCGGCCTACCGCCCCATTGTTCTGCTCGGCGAGATGAGCAAGCTTTTCGAGCGGGTGCTCGCTGCTCGTCTCGTCGGGCACCTTGAGGGGGCGGGGCCCAATCTCGACGGCGGCCAGTACGGGTTCCGTCGCGGGCGGTCTACCCTGGACGCCATCTCCCGACTCAGGGACAGCGTCCAAGAGGCGGTCGGTCGGGGGGAGGTGTTGTTGGCGGTGTCGCTGGACATCGCGAACGCCTTCAACACCATCCCCTGGCAGACCATCGCCGAGGCGCTGAGGTACCACAACGTCCCGTGGTACCTCAGGCGCGTCCTTGCGGACTATTTCGTGGACCGGGCCATTATCTACCCGGCCCGGTCGGGAATAGTCCGCAAGGAGATGTCGTGCGGTGTTCCACAGGGGTCGGTGCTTGGTCCGCTCCTGTGGAACATCGGCTATGACTGGGTCCTGCGCGGTGCAACTCTTACGGGAGTCGGCATTATTTGTTACGCCGACGACACCCTCGTCACCGCGCGGGGCCCAGAATTCAGGGACGCGAAGGTTCTGGCCACCGCGGGCGTTGCCCAGGTGGTCAGCCGCATCAGGGCGCTGGGACTCCAGGTGGCTCTCGAAAAGTCCGAGGCCGTGTTTTTCCACGGGCCTCGGCGGGGGCCACCTCGAGATTCCTTCATTGTGGTGAGCGGCACACCCATCGCTATCGGGGAGACCATGAAGTACCTAGGATTGGTCCTCGATAGTCGATGGGGTTTCGTCGAGCACTTCCGGCGCCTGGCACCCAAACTGGTGTCATACGCCGGAAGGCTGGCGCGGCTGCTCCCCAATAAAGGGGGGCCGGAAAGTGCATGTCGCCGTCTCTACGACGGTGTAGTGCGCTCCAAGGCGCTCTACGGAGCGCCTATTTGGTCGGACGCTCTCTGCGCCAAAACCATCCCCCTGCTGCGGAGACCGCAGCGGGTGATTGCGCAGAGGGCGGCGCGAGCGTACTGCACCGTCTCTTACGAGGCGGCGTGTCTAATTGGAGGAAGCCCCCCGTGGGATCTCGAGGCTGGAGTCCTAAAGCGTGTCTACGAGGAAAGCGCCCTGGTGCGGATAAATGGAGGTCGCCCGCTCCCGGACGAGATCGATCGCTGGAGACAGTCTGCTCGCGACGATCTCTTCCGGAAGTGGGCCAATCGGTTGGTAAGTCCCTCCGCGAGCGCGCGGCTCGTGGGGGCTGTCCGGCCCGTTCTTCGGCCTTGGGTAGAGAGGGCGCACGGTGCGCCGACGTACCACCTCACTCAGCTCCTCACAGGACATGGCTGTTTCGCCAAGTACCTGTGGGAGGTGGTGGGTGTGGAGTCGGACCCCGTGTGTCGTCACTGCCCAAGTGGCGCCGTGGACTCGGCTGAGCACACACTCGCCGAGTGCGCGGCGTGGGACGGGCCGCGTGTCGCCCTCACGGGCCGTGTTGGAAATGATTTGTCGCTGCCGGCCGTGGTGCGAGCCATGGTCGGCAGCCAGGAGTGTTGGGCCGCCGTCACCTCTTTTGCCAATGAGGTGATGGCGGCAAAGAGAGATGAACTGCGGGTGCGGGAGCGTGCAGGTCAAACGCTCCCGCCTCGTCGTCCGGTTCGGGGGCGTCGCATGGCTCAGTTCATGCGCGCTCCCGACTAGTGTTGTTCCGGTGGGTGGTGGTCGGGGGACCTCACCCACCGATGATCGTTTGGCGGAAGGCACCTCCCAGTGTTCCGGAGGTGCCTTAGTGCCCGCCCGCTCGGCCGCTCTCTGCCCCCTCTGCTTTCAGAGGGACGTTCGAGGGCGGTGCGATGCGGGCTTGTATTTCGTCAGCTCCTTAGGGAGCTCCGGGGGGCCGACCATCTGGTCCCCCGAGGAGAGCCCCATCCTTACGGGGCATCCCTAGCCGGGTCGACGTTGAATCTTCATCTTCATATCCCTCGGCCCGGCTATAGGGTGAGTCGGAACACCGCGGGGTTTAGTGGGTAGGACGGTCCCTGTTTTCGGGACCGGTGAGTCCCACACACCGTCCCAGCTGCCCCCGTAGCTGGGATGACGGTGCCTAAATGCATTCCCCGCGTCAACAAAAAAAAACCTAACCTAACCTAACCTAACCTAACCTAACCTTTTTTTTTTTTTTTTTTAGATGTCTCCGTGGCGTAGAGTGCTAGACACACGCCCGCTAATCCGCCGACCCCAGTTCGCGTCTCACCGACAGCTTCTCTTTTGGGGCGGGGCCCCAAGTGTTGTTCGAATACGTCCCCGTCGTCCGCCCTGGACCCCAACTTGACCACCGTAACGGAGTGGCAAGTTGGGTGACCGAACTTCGACAACTGAACTTGTGGCCATATTTGTAAAAGAATATATCAGTGTTTTTTCGATATGAATGGAAAAAAGGAAAATGATGAGAGTGACACGAGAGTGTCGAGGCCCGGGACTCCAACCCCGGGCGGGAGGGAATTGCGGGTGTCGTTGTCGCGCTGCGACACCCGCAATTCGCTCTCGGAAAGCGCGATCAAATGCGACTGGCAGCGGCTGTCGGACTCCGATAGCAGCTGCCAGTCGATGATGACGGTTTCTTCCCGTCCCTCCCCGACTCCCAGGTTGTGGCAGCGCAAGCGCTGCAACAGTAAAAGCCCTGGGGAGTCGGGCAGCGACGGTGAGGAGTCGGCTGGCCCTAGCACCATCAGGGGCCAGCCCGGTAAAAGAGGGCGTGGGCGCCCTCCAACGACGGGCCAGTATGTCGGTCTGGCTCAGGCTCGAGCTAGCTACGCTGCGGCCAAGGAGCGCGAGCTTGAGCTCCAGGCGGAGGAGGAGCTCGCTCGGGACGCTTTCCAGGCCGAAGAGGAGGAGCGTCTGAAGCGGGAGGAGCGGCGGTGCTCCTTCCTCCGCAAATCCCCGACGATGGAGAAGGAGGCGTCGACGTCGGCAGCTGCTCCGGTGTTGCGGTGCGAGCAGCTGTCGAAGGCGGTAGAGGAGGCGGTGAAGGCGATCGATACGATCGCCTACAAATCCTCCCGCCTGAAGGGCCAGAGCGTCCAGGGCCTGCGGAGTGCCGCCGGGTCAATACTGGAGCACATGAGGGAGATGGCCTCCCTCAAGACCAATGACGAGATAATGCGTCTGAAGGGAGAGCTCACGGCTGTGCGGGCAGAGATGGAAGAAATGAGGCGCCAGCTGAGCGCCGCTCCAGCACGGTCGGCGGGGCTGTCGCGCGATGAGGTTCTGTTCCTCATCGACGCGCGCCGCGCCGGCTTCGAGGATCGGCTGCTCCCGGCGCCTCGGTTGCGTCCTCCCCTCGCGGCGGACGCGCGCAATGCTGCCCGCATGGCCAGTGCTCCAGCACCCGGCGGTGCACCTGTCGCCCCCTCAAAGGGCCCTTCTGTCGGCGCTTCGGCGCCCACGCGCTCAAAGCGCAAGGCCGCTGGCGCCTCTGCCGCCGCGCCTCTGCCTACCGTCCCCTCCACATCTGTGGTGGAGGCGACGGATTCTGTTGCGGCCGTTCCATCGGCCTCTTCTTCTTCTCTCCCAGCTCAGGGGGAGAAGAGGAACGGGAGGAAGAAGAGGAGCGCTGCGGCGCGTGAGGTTGAGGCGACGCGCAGAGAGCGCCAGTCGGCCTTAACTCAACCGGCCCCTGCTTCCACGTCTCAGTCCCAAACTGAGACGTGGAACAACGTCGTCAAGCGGCCTAAGAATAAGGTAAAATCGACGCCCGCTAATGCGTCCGCTGGGGCGCCCGCGAAGCCAGGCGCAAGGAGGAGCGCCCCGAATCTCCGCGCACCGCGAACCGCAGCGGTGGTCATTACGCTGCAGCGGGAAGCGGAGGTTCGGGGCGTTACATACGCCGAAAAACTTGCCGAGGCTGAGAGGTCAATCGACCTCAAAAGCCTCGGCATCGACGGCCTGCGCTTCCGCACTGCAGCCACCGGGGGACGTATCCTCGAGGTGGCTGGTGCGGAGAGGAGCGCCAAAGCGGACGCATTGGCGGAAAAGTTAAGATCGTCCCTCGGCGACGACGTTCGCGTCGCCAGACCGGAGAAGTGCGCGGAGTTGCGCATCTCCGGTCTTGGCGACGCCGCAACCAAGGAGGTCGTGGCGCGGGTGGTGGCGGAAGTTGGAGGGTGCGCCGCCACCAGCGTCACCGTTGGCGAGATTACCCGCCAGGCAGCAAGGGAGGGCACGGCGTGGGTGAAGTGCCCAGTCGCGGCGGCAAAACTCATAACAGATGGCCGCGCCGTCGTCATTGGCTGGACCCGCGTCCGTGCGGTCCTTCTGGACTCCAGGCCGCAGCGGTGCTTCCGCTGCCTGGATGTGGGGCATGTGGGGGCCAGGTGTGCTGCGGGAGTTGACCGCAGCGCCCTGTGCTTCCGCTGCGGGCAGCCCGGCCACAAAGCGGCCGGCTGCAACGCGGATCCGCATTGCCCCGTGTGTGCGGCGGCGGGAGAGGCCGCTGCGCACCGCCTGGGTGCCAAGGCTTGCCTGGCGGCGTCTAAGAAACGGCGTCGTCGCCGAGGAGGAGTCGGTGGGAGGCGGGTCGGGCCGGTCGCGGACCCCGCTCCCACCCAATCTGAGGAGGTTATGGACACCGCTCAGTCTTAAATGTCCAATTTCTCGGTCCTGCAGGCCAACGTCAGGCACTGTGCTGCGGCCCAGGATATTTTGATCCAGTCCGTAGCGCAGTGGCAGACGACCGTGGCTGTAGTCGCCGAACCGTACGCGGTTCGTGCCCGCGATGATTGGGCCAGCGACCGCGACGGTGAGGTGGCTGTCGTCTCCCAGCGGGGCGCCTTTGATAGGGTGTCCCAAGGACGAATGTGCGTCCTCGCGCTGCTGGGAGACGCTGCAGTGATCGGGGTGTACTGTCCGCCCAGGAAGACCCGTGCTCAATTTGAGCAGTTACTCGTTGAGCTCGGGGCTCTTGTGGCGGAAGCACACCCCACCCCGCTCATCGTCGTCGGGGACTTCAACGCCCACTCTACGGCGTGGGGATCTCCGGCGACGGACTTGCGGGGTGAGTTGTTGGAGGACTGGGCGGTGTCCATGGACCTGGTGCTGCTGAACCAGGGGACGGTACCCACGTACGTGGGGGAGACTGGGAACAGGTCCATCGTGGACCTGTCCTTTGCCAGTTCTGGCCTGGCGAACCACGTACGTGGCTGGAGTTTGGTCACGGAGGTGGAGACGATGTCGGACCACCGGTATGTCCGATTTGATATCGTCTCCCCCGCCCTGAGGACCCACGATCGTCCCCTGGCCGGTGAGGGCCCACGGTGGCGCTTAAAAACGCTGAACCGGGAGCTGGCAGAAGAGGCGGCCATCGTCGAGCGATGGGCCGCGTTTGGCGGAAACCCGAGCGTGGACGCGAGGTCGGAGCGGTTATCTGAGGCTCTGACTCGCGTCTGCGATGCGGCGATGCGAAGGGCAGGGTCTGTCCAGCCGCGGCGGCGGGTGTATTGGTGGAACGACAACCTTGAAGGGCTGCGTGCTGCTAGTCACGCAGCCCAACGAAGATACACCCGCTACCGCGGTCGTAGGGCCGGAAACCCTGTCCTCGTGGAGGAGTTGCGCGCCGCATACCGGGACGCCCGAGCGGCCCTTCGCTCAGCGATCAAGGCCGCCAAAGACGAGTCGTGGAAGGTGTGGCTCGAGACTTTAAATGGAGATCCGTGGGGGCGCCCGTATAAGGTCGTGAGCGACAAACTCCGGCCTTATGCGCCCCCGCTCACTAGGTCTCTCGAGCCCACCTTCACTAGTGAAGTTGTCAGCTCCCTCTTCCCTGCGCGGGAAGAGTGGGTCCCGCCGTGTATGGCGGCACCAGATGGAACGCCGGCTGACACGGAGGCGATCCCGCCCGTGTCCGATGCCGAGTTAGGGGCAGCGGTTCTCAAACTCAAGATGAGACACCGCGCCCCCGGTCCGGACGGCATCCCAGGGCGGGTCGTCGCCCTGGTCATGCCGGCGTTCGAAGAAGAGACGCTCTCCCTGATGTCGGAGTGCTTGGCGTCGGGTAGAGTCCCGCGAACGTGGAAGACGGGGAAGCTCGTGCTGCTCAGGAAGCACGGGCGCCCCGTCGAGTCGCCGTCGGCCTACCGCCCTATTGTTTTGCTCGGCGAGATGAGCAAGCTTTTCGAGCGGGTGCTCGCTGCTCGTCTCGTCGGGCACCTTGAGGGGGCGGGGCCCAACCTCGACGGCGGCCAGTACGGGTTCCGTCGCGGGCGGTCTACCCTGGACGCCATCTCCCGACTCAGGGACAGCGTCCAAGAGGCGGTCGGTCGGGGGGAGGTGTTGTTGGCGGTGTCGCTGGACATCGCGAACGCCTTCAACACCATCCCCTGGCAGACCATCGCCGAGGCGCTGAGGTACCACAAGGTCCCGTGGTACCTCAGGCGCGTCCTTGCGGACTACTTCGTGGACCGGGCCATCATCTACCCGGCCCGGTCGGGAATAGTCCGCAAGGAGATGTCGTGCGGTGTTCCACAGGGGTCGGTTCTGGGTCCGCTCCTGTGGAACATCGGCTATGACTGGGTCCTGCGCGGTGCAACTCTTACGGGGGTCGGCATTATTTGTTACGCCGACGACACCCTCGTCACCGCGCGGGGCCCAGAATTCAGGGACGCGAAGGTTCTGGCCACCGCGGGCGTTGCCCAGGTGGTCAGCCGCATCAGGGCGCTGGGACTCCAGGTGGCTCTCGATAAGTCCGAGGCCGTGTTCTTCCACGGGCCTCGTCGGGGGCCACCTCGAGATTCCGCCATTGTGGTGAGCGGCACCCCCATCGCTATCGGGGAGACCATGAAGTACCTAGGATTGGTCCTCGATAGCCGATGGGGTTTCGTCGAGCACTTCCGGCGCCTGGCACCCAAACTGGTGTCATACGCCGGAAGGCTGGCGCGGCTGCTCCCCAATAAAGGGGGGCCGGAAAGTGCATGTCGCCGTCTCTACGACGGTGTAGTGCGCTCCAAGGCGCTCTACGGAGCGCCTATTTGGTCGGACGCTCTCTGCGCCAAAACCATCCCCCTGCTGCGAAGACCGCAGCGGGTGATTGCGCAGAGGGCGGCGCGAGCGTACTGAGAGCGCGGGCGCCGAAGCGCCGACGGAAGGGCCCGAAGACTGGGCGACAGGTGCACCGCCAGGTGCTGGAGCACCGGCCATGCGGGCAGCGTTGCGTGCGTCTGCCGCTAGGGGAGGACGCAACCGAGGCGCCGGGAGCAGCCGATCCTCAAAGCCGGCACGGCGCGCGTCGATGAGGAACAGAACCTCATCGCGGGGCGGGGCCCCAAGTGTTGTTTGCATACGTCCACGTCGTCCGCCCTGGACCCCAACTTGACCACCGTAACGGAGTGGCAAGTTGGGTGACCGAACTGCAACAACTGGACTTGTGGCCATTAGAATTGCGAAGAATTTTGTTTATCATGGATGCGAAAAAGAAAAGTGATAGTGAGGGTGACGCGAAAGCGTCGAGGCCCGGGACTCCAACCCCGGGCGGGAGGGAATTGCGGGTGTCGTTGTCGCGCTGCGACACCCGCAATTCGCTCTCGGAAAGCGCGATCAAATGCGACTGGCAGCGGCTGTCGGACTCCGATAGCAGCTGCCAGTCGATGATGACGGTTTCTTCCCGTCCCTCCCCGACTCCCAGGTTGTGGCAGCGCAAGCGCTGCAACAGTAAAAGCCCTGGGGAGTCGGGCAGCGACGGTGAGGAGTCGGCTGGCCCCAGCACCATCAGGGGCCAGCCCGGTAAAAGAGGGCGTGGGCGCCCTCCAACGACCGGCCAGTATGTTGGCCTAGCCCAAGCCAGGGCCAACTATATTGCGGCCCAGGAGCGCGAGCTCGAGCTCCAAGCGGAGGAAGAGCTCGCGCAGGCCGCACACGAAGCGTCGGAGGAGCGTCGGCGGCGGGAGGAGAGGCGACTCTCCTTCCTCCGCAAATCCCCGACGATGGAGAAGGAGGCGTCGACGTCGGCAGCTGCTCCGGTATTGCGGTGCGAGCAGCTGTCGAAGGCGGTAGAGGAGGCGGTGAAGGCGATCGATACGATCGCCTACAAATCCTCCCGCCTGAAGGGCCAGAGCGTCCAGGGCCTGCGGAGTGCCGCCGGGTCAATACTGGAGCACATGAGGGAGATGGCCTCCCTTAAGTGCAATGACGAAATCATGCGCCTTAAGGGAGAGCTTGCGGCCGTGCGTGGCCAGATGGAGGAAATGAGGCGCCAGTTGAGCG
Source organism: Miltochrista miniata (assembly GCA_933228765.1). Lineage (NCBI taxonomy): Eukaryota > Metazoa > Arthropoda > Insecta > Lepidoptera > Erebidae > Miltochrista > Miltochrista miniata. Next base: position 63,546 of record CAKOGA010000073.1, read on the forward strand.
CCGCTCCAACACCGTCGGCGGGGCTGTCGCGTGATGAGGTGCTGTACCTCATCGACGCGCGCCGCGCCGGCTTCGAGGATCGGCTGCTCCCGGCGCCTCGGTTGCGTCCTCCCCTAGCGGCGGACGCACCCTCGTCACCGCGCGGGGCCCAGAATTCAGGGACGCGAAGGTTCTGGCCACCGCGGGCGTTGCCCAGGTGGTCAGCCGCATCAGGGCGCTGGGACTCCAGGTGGCTCTCGAAAAGTCCGAGGCCGTGTTTTTCTACGGGCCTCGGCGGGGGCCACCTCGAGGTTCCAACATTGTGGTGAGCGGCACCCCCATCGCTATCGGGGAGACCATGAAGTACCTAGGATTGGTCCTCGATAGTCGGTGGGGTTTCGTCGAGCACTTCCGGCGCCTGGCACCAAAACTGGTGTCATACGCCGGAAGGCTGGCGCGGCTGCTCCCCAATAAAGGGGGGCCGGAAAGTGCATGTCGCCGTCTCTATGACGGTGTAGTGCGCTCCAAGGCGCTCTACGGAGCGCCTATTTGGTCGGACGCTCTCTGCGCCAAAACCATCCCCCTGCTGCGGAGGCCGCAGCGGGTGATTGCGCAGAGGGCGGCGCGAGCGTACTGCACCGTCTCTTACGAGGCGGCGTGTCTAATTGGAGGAAGCCCCCCGTGGGACCTCGAGGCTGGAGTCCTCAAACGTGTGTACGAGGAAAGCGCCCTGGTGCGGAGTAATGGAGGTCGCCCACTCCCGGACGAGATCGATCGCTGGAGACAGTCTGCTCGCGACGATCTCTTCCGGAAGTGGGCCAGTAGATTGGTTGTTCCCTCTGCGAGCGCGCGGCTCGTGGTGGCTGTCCGGCCCGTTCTTCGGCCTTGGGTAGAGAGGGCGCACGGTGCGCCGACGTACCACCTCACTCAGCTCCTCACAGGACATGGCTGTTTCGCCAAGTACCTGTGGGAGGTGGTGGGTGTGGAGTCGGACCCCGTGTGCCGTCACTGCTCAAGTGGCGCCGTGGACTCGGCTGAGCACACACTCGCCGAGTGCGCGGCGTGGGACGGGCCGCGTGTCGCCCTCACGGGCCGTGTTGGAAATAATTTGTCGCTGCCGGCCGTGGTGCGAGCCATGGTCGGCAGCCAGGAATGTTGGGCCGCCGTCACCTCGTTTGCTTGTGAGGTGATGGCGGCAAAGAGAGAGGAGCTGCGGGTGCGGGAGCGTGCAGGTCTAACGCTCCCGCCTCGCCGTCCGGTTCGGGGGCGCCGCATGGCAGCTTTCGTGCGCGCCCCCGACTAGTGTTGTTCCGGTGGGTGGTGGTCGGGGGACCTCACCCACCGATGATCGTTTGGCGGAAGGCACCTCCTCGTGTTCCGGAGGTGCCTTAGTGCCCGCCCGCTCGGCCGCTCTCTGCCCCCTCTGCTTTCAGAGGGACGTTCGAGGGCGGTGCGATGCGGGCTTGTCTGTCTTTCTTCAGCTCCTTAGGGAGCTCCGGGGGCCGACCATCTGGTCCCCCGAGGAGAGCCCCAACCTTACGGGGCATCCCTAGCCGGGTCGATGTAGAATCTACTTTTCATATCCCTCGGCCCGGCTATAGGGTGAGTCGGAACACCGCGGGGTTTAGTGGGTAGGACGGTCCCTGTTTCCGGGACCGGTGAGTCCCACACACCGTCCCAGCTACCCCCGTAGCTGGGATGACGGTGCCTAAATGCATTCCCCGCGTCAACAAAAAAAAAAAAAAAAAAAAAAAAAAAAAAAAAAACCTAACCTAACCTGGGGTGCTAGGTCGGGGAACCTCCTAGTGTGCTTGGACCGGTTTCCTATCCCTTCGGGCTATATGCCCGGGGGGAGTGGCAACTGGACTAAGACGGTGCATCCTGGATAGTCGGCTAACAGGCGCAGCGCTAAAATCTGCTGCCCCTGTAAGTCGATGAACCAATATCCCGACAGCCGACCCCATTGCATTAGGGGGTCGTGGTCTGGCGGGCCTGCTAGGCCCGCGATGTCACGCGAGTCAGTGCTGTGACAAGATTGTGGCGTTCCGCTCCCGGCAACGGTGGAAGCGTTTGTTATCGTCGATTGGTCGGTCGTATCACAGACCGAAGCTGACCCATTGTACATGGGGGTCGTGGTTTGGCGGGTCTTCAAGGCCTGCGGCGTCGCGACGTCTCCCGGAGATCCGGTTGTAGCGTCGCGGCGCAGCTTGTTGTTGTCCGCTCCCGGCTTTTTCGCCGGTAGAAGCGCGGTGGTTGTCGGTCGTCTTCTCGACTGAAGCTGACCCCATTGCACGAGGGGGTCGTTGTCTGGCGGGCCTGCAAGGTCTGTGGCGTCGCGATAGCTCCCGGAGACCCGGTTGTAGCGTCGCGACGCAGCTTGTTGTTGTCTGCTCCCGGCTGCGGCCGGTAGAAGCGGGGAGAGTCGTGGACGCGTAGGCCTACTGCTCGCGCAGGGGTCTACACAGGCGTCGGTGTTGGGGAGGACCAGCCACCCTCCTCGCGTTCCGTAGCCCCTAAGGTGGCGGTTAAACACGCTGAACCGGGAGCTGGCAGAAGAGGCGGCCATCGTCGAGCGATGGGCCGCGTTTGGCGGAAGCCCGGACGTAGACGCGAGGTCGGAGCGGTTATCCGAGGCTCTGACTCGCGTCTGCGATGCGGCGATGCGGAGGGCAGGATCAGTTCACCCGCGGCGGCGGGTGTACTGGTGGAACGACGACCTGGAGGGGCTGCGTGCTGCTAGTCACGCAGCCCAGCGTCGGTACACCCGCTACCGCGGTCGAAGGAATGGAAACCCTGTCCTCATGGAGGAGTTGCGCGCCGCATACCGGGACGCCCGAGCGGCCCTTCGCTCGGCAATCAAGGCCGCGAAGGACGAGTCTTGGAAGGTGTGGCTCGAGACTTTGAACGGAGATCCGTGGGGGCGCCCGTATAAGGCCGTGAGCGAGAAACTCCGGCCTTATGCGCCCCCGCTCACCAGGTCTCTCGAGCCCACCTTCGTGAATGATGTTGTCAGCTCCCTCTTCCCTGCGCGGGAAGAGTGGGTCCCGCCGAGCATGGCGGCACCAGACGGAACGCCGGCTGACACGGAGGCGATCCCGCCCGTGTCCGATGCCGAGTTGGGGGCGGCGGTTCTCAAGCTCAAGTTGAGACACCGCGCCCCCGGTCCGGACGGCATCCCAGGGCGGGTCGTCGCCCTGGTCATGCCGGCGTTCGAAGAAGAGACGCTCTCCCTGATGTCGGAGTGTTTGGCGTCGGGTAGGGTCCCGCGAACGTGGAAGACGGGGAAGCTCGTGCTGCTCAAAAAGCACGGGCGCCCCGTCGAGTCGCCGTCGGCCTACCGCCCTATTGTTCTGCTCGGCGAGATGAGCAAGCTTTTCGAGCGGGTGCTCGCTGCTCGTCTCGTCGGGCACCTTGAGGGGGCGGGGCCCAATCTCGACGGCGGCCAGTACGGGTTCCGTCGCGGGCGGTCTACCCTGGACGCCATCTCCCGACTCAGGGACAGCGTCCAAGAGGCGGTCGGACGGGGGGAGGTGTTGTTGGCGGTGTCGCTGGACATCGCGAACGCCTTCAACACCATCCCCTGGCAGACCATTGCCGAGGCGCTGAGGTACCACAACGTCCCGTGGTACCTCAGGCGCGTCCTTGCGGACTATTTCGTGGACCGGGCCATTATCTACCCGGCCCGGTCGGGAATAGTCCGCAAGGAGATGTCGTGCGGTGTTCCGCAGGGGTCGGTGCTTGGTCCGCTCCTGTGGAACATCGGCTACGACTGGGTCCTGCGCGGTGCCACGCTCAGGGGCGTCGGTATTTTGTGTTACGCCGACGACACCCTTGTCACCGCGCGGGGCCCAGAGTTCCGGGACGCGAAGGTTCTGGCCACCGCGGGCGTTGCCCAGGTGGTCAGCCGCATCAGGGCGCTGGGACTCCAGGTGGCTCTCGAAAAGTCCGAGGCCGTGTTTTTCTACGGGCCTCGGCGGGGGCCACCTCGAGGTTCCAACATTGTGGTGAGCGGCACCCCCATCGCTATCGGGGAGACCATGAAGTACCTAGGATTGGTCCTCGATAGTCGATGGGGTTTCGTCGAGCACTTCCGGCGCTTGGCACCCAAACTGGTGTCATACGCCGGAAGGCTGGCGCGGCTGCTCCCCAATAAAGGGGGGCCGGAAAGTGCATGTCGCCGTCTCTATGACGGTGTAGTGCGCTCCAAGGCGCTCTACGGAGCGCCGATTTGGGCGGATGCTCTCTGCGCCAAAACCATCGCCCTGCAGCGGAGGCCGCAGCGGGTTATTGCGAAGAGGGCGGCGAGAGCGTACTGCACCGTCTCTTACGAGGCGGCGTGTCTTATTGGCGGAAGCCCCCCGTGGGACCTCGAGGCTGGAGTCCTCAAACTTGTGTACGAGGAAAGCGCCCTGGTGCGGAGTAATGGAGGTCGCCCGCTCCCGGACGAGATCGATCGCTGGAGACAGTCAGCTCGCGACGATCTCTTCCGGAAGTGGGCCATTAGGATTGAGTGTCCCTCTGCGAGCGTGCGGCTCGTGGGGGCTGTCCGGCCCGTTCTTCGGCCTTGGGTAGAGAGGGCGCACGGTGCGCCGACGTACCACCTCACTCAGCTCCTCACAGGACATGGCTGTTTTGCCAAGTACCTGTGGGAGGTGGTGGGTGTGGAGTCGGACCCCGTGTGCCGTCACTGCCCAAGTGGCGCCGTGGACTCGGCAGAGCACACACTCGCCGAGTGCGCGGCGTGGGACGGGCCGCGAGTCGCCCTCACGGGCCAAATTGGTTTCGATTTGTCGCTGCCGGCTGTGGTGCGAGCCATGGCCGGCAGCCAAGAGTGCTGGGCCGCCGTCACCTCCTTTGCTAATGAGGTGATGGCGGCAAAGAGAGAAGAGTTGCGGGTGCGGGAGCGTGCTGGACTGACGCTCCCACCCCGTCGTCCGGTTCGGGGGCGCCGCATGGCAGCGTTCGTGCGCGCCCCCGACTAGTGTTGTTCCGGTGGGTGGTGGTCGGGGGACCTCACCCACCGATGATCGTTCGGCGGAAGGCACCTCCCCGTGTTCCGGAGGTGCCTTAGTGCCCGCCCGCTCGGCCGCTCTCTACCTCCTCTGCTTTCAGAGGGGCGCTCGAGAGTGGTGCGATGCGGGCTTGTGATTTCTTCAGCTCCTTAGGGAGCTCCGGGGGGCAGACCATCTGGCCCCCCGAGGAGAGCCCCAACCTTGCGGGGCATCCCTAGCCGGGTCGACGTTGAATCTTAATTTTCATATCCCTCGGCCCGGCTATAGGGTGAGTCGGAACACCGCGGGGTTTAGTGGGTAGGACGGTCCCTTCTTCCGGGACCGGTGAGTCCCACACACCGTCCCAGCTACCCCCGTAGCTGGGATGACGGTGCCTAAACGCATTCCCCGCGTCAACAAAAAAAAAAAACCTAACCTAACCTAACCTGGGGTGCTAGGTCGGGGAACCTCCTAGTGTGCTTGGA
>CAKOGA010000075.1:0-15000 GCA_933228765.1 Miltochrista miniata
ACGTTAACCTAACCTAACCTAACCTAACCTAACCTAACCTAACCTAACCTAACCTAACCTAACCTAACCTAACCTAACCTAACCTAACCTAACCTAACCTAACCTAACCTAACCTAACCTAACCTAACCTAACCTAACCTAACCTAACCTAACCTAACCTAACCTAACCTAACCTAACCTAACCTAACCTAACCTAACCTAACCTAACCTAACCTAACCTAACCTAACCTAACCTAACCTAACCTAACCTAACCTAACCTAACCTAACCTAACCTAACCTAACCTAACCTAACCTAACCTAACCTAACCTAACCTAACCTAACCTAACCTAACCTAACCTAACCTAACCTAACCTAACCTAACCTAACCTAACCTAACCTAACCTAACCTAACCTAACCTAACCTAACCTAACCTAACCTAACCTAACCTAACCTAACCTAACCTAACCTAACCTAACCTAACCTAACCTAACCTAACCTAACCTAACCTAACCTAACCTAACCTAACCTAACCTAACCTAACCTAACCTAACCTAACCTAACCTAACCTAACCTAACCTAACCTAACCTAACCTAACCTAACCTAACCTAACCTAACCTAACCTAACCTAACCTAACCTAACCTAACCTAACCTAACCTAACCTAACCTAACCTAACCTAACCTAACCTAACCTAACCTAACCTAACCTAACCTAACCTAACCTAACCTAACCTAACCTAACCTAACCTAACCTAACCTAACCTAACCTAACCTAACCTAACCTAACCTAACCTAACCTAACCTAACCTAACCTAACCTAACCTAACCTAACCTAACCTAACCTAACCTAACCTAACCTAACCTAACCTAACCTAACCTAACCTAACCTAACCTAACCTAACCTAACCTAACCTAACCTAACCTAACCTAACCTAACCTAACCTAACCTAACCTAACCTAACCTAACCTAACCTAACCTAACCTAACCTAACCTAACCTAACCTAACCTAACCTAACCTAACCTAACCTAACCTAACCTAACCTAACCTAACCTAACCTAACCTAACCTAACCTAACCTAACCTAACCTAACCTAACCTAACCTAACCTAACCTAACCTAACCTAACCTAACCTAACCTAACCTAACCTAACCTAACCTAACCTAACCTAACCTAACCTAACCTAACCTAACCTAACCTAACCTAACCTAACCTAACCTAACCTAACCTAACCTAACCTAACCTAACCTAACCTAACCTAACCTAACCTAACCTAACCTAACCTAACCTAACCTAACCTAACCTAACCTAACCTAACCTAACCTAACCTAACCTAACCTAACCTAACCTAACCTAACCTAACCTAACCTAACCTAACCTAACCTAACCTAACCTAACCTAACCTAACCTAACCTAACCTAACCTAACCTAACCTAACCTAACCTAACCTAACCTAACCTAACCTAACCTAACCTAACCTAACCTAACCTAACCTAACCTAACCTAACCTAACCTAACCTAACCTAACCTAACCTAACCTAACCTAACCTAACCTAACCTAACCTAACCTAACCTAACCTAACCTAACCTAACCTAACCTAACCTAACCTAACCTAACCTAACCTAACCTAACCTAACCTAACCTAACCTAACCTAACCTAACCTAACCTAACCTAACCTAACCTAACCTAACCTAACCTAACCTAACCTAACCTAACCTAACCTAACCTAACCTAACCTAACCTAACCTAACCTAACCTAACCTAACCTAACCTAACCTAACCTAACCTAACCTAACCTAACCTAACCTAACCTAACCTAACCTAACCTAACCTAACCTAACCTAACCTAACCTAACCTAACCTAACCTAACCTAACCTAACCTAACCTAACCTAACCTAACCTAACCTAACCTAACCTAACCTAACCTAACCTAACCTAACCTAACCTAACCTAACCTAACCTAACCTAACCTAACCTAACCTAACCTAACCTAACCTAACCTAACCTAACCTAACCTAACCTAACCTAACCTAACCTAACCTAACCTAACCTAACCTAACCTAACCTAACCTAACCTAACCTAACCTAACCTAACCTAACCTAACCTAACCTAACCTAACCTAACCTAACCTAACCTAACCTAACCTAACCTAACCTAACCTAACCTAACCTAACCTAACCTAACCTAACCTAACCTAACCTAACCTAACCTAACCTAACCTAACCTAACCTAACCTAACCTAACCTAACCTAACCTAACCTAACCTAACCTAACCTAACCTAACCTAACCTAACCTAACCTAACCTAACCTAACCTAACCTAACCTAACCTAACCTAACCTAACCTAACCTAACCTAACCTAACCTAACCTAACCTAACCTAACCTAACCTAACCTAACCTAACCTAACCTAACCTAACCTAACCTAACCTAACCTAACCTAACCTAACCTAACCTAACCTAACCTAACCTAACCTAACCTAACCTAACCTAACCTAACCTAACCTAACCTAACCTAACCTAACCTAACCTAACCTAACCTAACCTAACCTAACCTAACCTAACCTAACCTAACCTAACCTAACCTAACCTAACCTAACCTAACCTAACCTAACCTAACCTAACCTAACCTAACCTAACCTAACCTAACCTAACCTAACCTAACCTAACCTAACCTAACCTAACCTAACCTAACCTAACCTAACCTAACCTAACCTAACCTAACCTAACCTAACCTAACCTAACCTAACCTAACCTAACCTAACCTAACCTAACCTAACCTAACCTAACCTAACCTAACCTAACCTAACCTAACCTAACCTAACCTAACCTAACCTAACCTAACCTAACCTAACCTAACCTAACCTAACCTAACCTAACCTAACCTAACCTAACCTAACCTAACCTAACCTAACCTAACCTAACCTAACCTAACCTAACCTAACCTAACCTAACCTAACCTAACCTAACCTAACCTAACCTAACCTAACCTAACCTAACCTAACCTAACCTAACCTAACCTAACCTAACCTAACCTAACCTAACCTAACCTAACCTAACCTAACCTAACCTAACCTAACCTAACCTAACCTAACCTAACCTAACCTAACCTAACCTAACCTAACCTAACCTAACCTAACCTAACCTAACCTAACCTAACCTAACCTAACCTAACCTAACCTAACCTAACCTAACCTAACCTAACCTAACCTAACCTAACCTAACCTAACCTAACCTAACCTAACCTAACCTAACCTAACCTAACCTAACCTAACCTAACCTAACCTAACCTAACCTAACCTAACCTAACCTAACCTAACCTAACCTAACCTAACCTAACCTAACCTAACCTAACCTAACCTAACCTAACCTAACCTAACCTAACCTAACCTAACCTAACCTAACCTAACCTAACCTAACCTAACCTAACCTAACCTAACCTAACCTAACCTAACCTAACCTAACCTAACCTAACCTAACCTAACCTAACCTAACCTAACCTAACCTAACCTAACCTAACCTAACCTAACCTAACCTAACCTAACCTAACCTAACCTAACCTAACCTAACCTAACCTAACCTAACCTAACCTAACCTAACCTAACCTAACCTAACCTAACCTAACCTAACCTAACCTAACCTAACCTAACCTAACCTAACCTAACCTAACCTAACCTAACCTAACCTAACCTAACCTAACCTAACCTAACCTAACCTAACCTAACCTAACCTAACCTAACCTAACCTAACCTAACCTAACCTAACCTAACCTAACCTAACCTAACCTAACCTAACCTAACCTAACCTAACCTAACCTAACCTAACCTAACCTAACCTAACCTAACCTAACCTAACCTAACCTAACCTAACCTAACCTAACCTAACCTAACCTAACCTAACCTAACCTAACCTAACCTAACCTAACCTAACCTAACCTAACCTAACCTAACCTAACCTAACCTAACCTAACCTAACCTAACCTAACCTAACCTAACCTAACCTAACCTAACCTAACCTAACCTAACCTAACCTAACCTAACCTAACCTAACCTAACCTAACCTAACCTAACCTAACCTAACCTAACCTAACCTAACCTAACCTAACCTAACCTAACCTAACCTAACCTAACCTAACCTAACCTAACCTAACCTAACCTAACCTAACCTAACCTAACCTAACCTAACCTAACCTAACCTAACCTAACCTAACCTAACCTAACCTAACCTAACCTAACCTAACCTAACCTAACCTAACCTAACCTAACCTAACCTAACCTAACCTAACCTAACCTAACCTAACCTAACCTAACCTAACCTAACCTAACCTAACCTAACCTAACCTAACCTAACCTAACCTAACCTAACCTAACCTAACCTAACCTAACCTAACCTAACCTAACCTAACCTAACCTAACCTAACCTAACCTAACCTAACCTAACCTAACCTAACCTAACCTAACCTAACCTAACCTAACCTAACCTAACCTAACCTAACCTAACCTAACCTAACCTAACCTAACCTAACCTAACCTAACCTAACCTAACCTAACCTAACCTAACCTAACCTAACCTAACCTAACCTAACCTAACCTAACCTAACCTAACCTAACCTAACCTAACCTAACCTAACCTAACCTAACCTAACCTAACCTAACCTAACCTAACCTAACCTAACCTAACCTAACCTAACCTAACCTAACCTAACCTAACCTAACCTAACCTAACCTAACCTAACCTAACCTAACCTAACCTAACCTAACCTAACCTAACCTAACCTAACCTAACCTAACCTAACCTAACCTAACCTAACCTAACCTAACCTAACCTAACCTAACCTAACCTAACCTAACCTAACCTAACCTAACCTAACCTAACCTAACCTAACCTAACCTAACCTAACCTAACCTAACCTAACCTAACCTAACCTAACCTAACCTAACCTAACCTAACCTAACCTAACCTAACCTAACCTAACCTAACCTAACCTAACCTAACCTAACCTAACCTAACCTAACCTAACCTAACCTAACCTAACCTAACCTAACCTAACCTAACCTAACCTAACCTAACCTAACCTAACCTAACCTAACCTAACCTAACCTAACCTAACCTAACCTAACCTAACCTAACCTAACCTAACCTAACCTAACCTAACCTAACCTAACCTAACCTAACCTAACCTAACCTAACCTAACCTAACCTAACCTAACCTAACCTAACCTAACCTAACCTAACCTAACCTAACCTAACCTAACCTAACCTAACCTAACCTAACCTAACCTAACCTAACCTAACCTAACCTAACCTAACCTAACCTAACCTAACCTAACCTAACCTAACCTAACCTAACCTAACCTAACCTAACCTAACCTAACCTAACCTAACCTAACCTAACCTAACCTAACCTAACCTAACCTAACCTAACCTAACCTAACCTAACCTAACCTAACCTAACCTAACCTAACCTAACCTAACCTAACCTAACCTAACCTAACCTAACCTAACCTAACCTAACCTAACCTAACCTAACCTAACCTAACCTAACCTAACCTAACCTAACCTAACCTAACCTAACCTAACCTAACCTAACCTAACCTAACCTAACCTAACCTAACCTAACCTAACCTAACCTAACCTAACCTAACCTAACCTAACCTAACCTAACCTAACCTAACCTAACCTAACCTAACCTAACCTAACCTAACCTAACCTAACCTAACCTAACCTAACCTAACCTAACCTAACCTAACCTAACCTAACCTAACCTAACCTAACCTAACCTAACCTAACCTAACCTAACCTAACCTAACCTAACCTAACCTAACCTAACCTAACCTAACCTAACCTAACCTAACCTAACCTAACCTAACCTAACCTAACCTAACCTAACCTAACCTAACCTAACCTAACCTAACCTAACCTAACCTAACCTAACCTAACCTAACCTAACCTAACCTAACCTAACCTAACCTAACCTAACCTAACCTAACCTAACCTAACCTAACCTAACCTAACCTAACCTAACCTAACCTAACCTAACCTAACCTAACCTAACCTAACCTAACCTAACCTAACCTAACCTAACCTAACCTAACCTAACCTAACCTAACCTAACCTAACCTAACCTAACCTAACCTAACCTAACCTAACCTAACCTAACCTAACCTAACCTAACCTAACCTAACCTAACCTAACCTAACCTAACCTAACCTAACCTAACCTAACCTAACCTAACCTAACCTAACCTAACCTAACCTAACCTAACCTAACCTAACCTAACCTAACCTAACCTAACCTAACCTAACCTAACCTAACCTAACCTAACCTAACCTAACCTAACCTAACCTAACCTAACCTAACCTAACCTAACCTAACCTAACCTAACCTAACCTAACCTAACCTAACCTAACCTAACCTAACCTAACCTAACCTAACCTAACCTAACCTAACCTAACCTAACCTAACCTAACCTAACCTAACCTAACCTAACCTAACCTAACCTAACCTAACCTAACCTAACCTAACCTAACCTAACCTAACCTAACCTAACCTAACCTAACCTAACCTAACCTAACCTAACCTAACCTAACCTAACCTAACCTAACCTAACCTAACCTAACCTAACCTAACCTAACCTAACCTAACCTAACCTAACCTAACCTAACCTAACCTAACCTAACCTAACCTAACCTAACCTAACCTAACCTAACCTAACCTAACCTAACCTAACCTAACCTAACCTAACCTAACCTAACCTAACCTAACCTAACCTAACCTAACCTAACCTAACCTAACCTAACCTAACCTAACCTAACCTAACCTAACCTAACCTAACCTAACCTAACCTAACCTAACCTAACCTAACCTAACCTAACCTAACCTAACCTAACCTAACCTAACCTAACCTAACCTAACCTAACCTAACCTAACCTAACCTAACCTAACCTAACCTAACCTAACCTAACCTAACCTAACCTAACCTAACCTAACCTAACCTAACCTAACCTAACCTAACCTAACCTAACCTAACCTAACCTAACCTAACCTAACCTAACCTAACCTAACCTAACCTAACCTAACCCAGTCACATTCGGACCTCCGAGCAGTGAGCCACGATTTTTAAACGCTCCCACCTTTGAAAAATCAAAGTCGAGGGTTTTTCTTGACGTAGCATAAAGTGCTATACATCAAAAGTTTCGTTTCGACGCGGCGCATCTTTTGGCGCATAGTGTGCCAGCCGCACGCTACCGCTGAAAAAGTTTTTAACGAAATTCAGTGTTTTTAGGGGTTAAAAGTGAAAAAAGTGCTCATAAAAGGTTGAATAAATCGGTGAATAGTGACAGGATTGCAGTGCACAATATACCAGCAGGAGCGCCCCGGCGGCCCGCATCGCCCGGTGAAATCGGTTTTTCAAGAAGACGTCGGGTTTTTCCGGAAAATTCGAAAAACCGAAATTTACACGTGGGCGTGGCCGCACGTGGTACGCGAAGGAGAAGACTTAGGATCACCATCTTCTGCAGTCGTCAAGGAGGTACCAAAACAAACAGTTTTTAAGAAAAAACCGATTTTTAGGTTGGACAGTTTCCTATTAAATTAAATTAGAAAATCCAAAATCTTAACTTAATAACTTGGGAACGGGAAGAAGCATCGAAAATCCGCAACTGCTACTAGTTGCGCGCTCATTAGTACAGTAGAACAAGACTTTGGAAAAAATTTTTGGACATTTTTTGGAGGAGCTGCAATCGAAAAACTGAAAATTAGTGAAAATTAGAAAAATTGTTAAGGAAAATTGTTAAACCTAAAAATATTTTTCAAGTGGCTGTTAGACATTAAGTTTACCTATTTTTTAAGATTTTTTGCATATTTTTAGGTCAAGGCGTTTGGGAGTTATTGATTTTTAAGTGATTTTGGCAAATAAATCGGGAAATAATAATAAAATAATATTTTTGGGGTCGGGATCGGCTTTAGACAGCTTATTTTAGCATAACCAAACGCAAATTGGGGTCCTCTAGGGCTAAAATTAGAGAATTCACGCGAAATTCTCAAAAATCCGCCATTTTGTTTTAGTTTTTAAAATTTTTAAACCTGTCTAGCTCCCAAACGGTAAGGCCTAGCGCTGTGTGGTTTTTTGCGTTAAGAAGCCCAGGCAAAGGACTTTCGCCCTATAGCGGTTTGGAGGCGATTGGAGGAAATTTTTTATTTTCACTCCAGACCCCTCCAATAGGGTACCTGGCGAGGCGCCAAAGCCGCTAAAGAAAGTCCGAACCTTCTAGGACAAACGGTCGCCGAGTTATTGCATTTTTAAAATTGATTTTGACAGTTCGGCGGCCATTTTGTTTTTCTTTAAACGCACATAGCTCCTCAGCGCTTCGCTCTAGAAACTTGCGGATTTCGGATTCGGGCTTAGGGTAACGAATCCTACCTGCCTCCTGAAATTCAGGGAGATTGGAGCTAAAAATTTTTAGGGTGCTGAAAACCAGCCAGAGTGGTAGAGGGGGTCGAGCCGAGCAGAATAAACCCAATTTTGGCTGCTCTGCGACGTCTGGAACCGGAGATACGGGCGATCAAAGTCAGACTTTGACAGCTTGGCCGCCATCTTGGAAAACTTTGGTTGCCCGTAGCTCTGGAACGGGACGTCGTAGAGGGGTCTGGGTTTCTCTGGGCGACTCGGCGTCCTCTCCCACATCTTTTGGGGGGGGTCAGAGGGGAATAGGGGGGCAAAATTTTTCATTGGCTAAAAAGGCACTCGGACGGTAGATCTCGTCGCGCTCTCCAAGAATAACCCAAACACGAGCGGGATCGGCCCGGTAGTTCCGGAGCTACAGAGACTTTTAGAAATCAGGCGGCCATCTTGAAAAATTTAGAAAACCTGTAGCGTCGGAACCCCTTGGGTTAGTGGCACCGTGTTTGGGATCATTGGAACGGGCTCGACGAGGGCTACCAACTGGGCTTCTCTACACGTCTCTATCTAGAGCGTGTAGAGTTTGGGGTCGAAATTTATACTTTTTGGCTAAAACTCAACTGGGAAAATCTGGTTTTCGGCTAAATTAGACAGGGGAAAGCTCCCAGGGCAGGTACCGAGACTGTAGTGCTAAGTGGCACACCTAGATTTCACGAAAATCACACGCTTCAGTGATTTTATTATATTTCTAAGAAATTTATTAGTTTTTAAGACAAATTCTAGACCCAGGCTTATTGGCCTCACAGCACAGACGTAGCTGGACTACACAGCTAGTAGATTTTAACAAAACTCTAGATAGAGCCTTTAAAATATTTAATTTTGACTAAATTTTTTATTGTTTTATGTTTTATTTATACACATTTACACTTATTTTAAGACAGCAGCCCTATTGGCAATATTTTATTGATAAGTTAATCTACAAGGGGACCTCTAGAAATTGAAACTGCGACAGTACTTCGAGTTGGTTGTGGCTGCGTACACACACCACTTTACCCACATTACACACACATACCTAGGTTCACAGACATCATAAACACAAACACACAAACACACAAACTCACAACATAGACATCGCATCCACATATACACACACAAACACACGACTCGACCCAGAGCTCTAGATCGGTCAGACTAGGTAAATCACGTGTGCTACATTTTTCTTTTCTTACCTAGAAACAAAAATTTATTATTATTTTACTAGAACAAAATCTTGACGACCATCTCTACTTATAAAATTTTAAAAATGTTTGGGCACAGAACGCCAGTAACCAAACCAACTTCCTCCGCAAAATCGCCAAATAAACCACAAGGCTCCCCAACAGAAAAGCGGCCCCCGGGGCCAGTTAGACGAAGCGTCGACGCTCTGGAGTCCCGCGAGACAGCCCAGCCTAAACAGCTGTCGCTGTCCCAAAGGCCCAGAGAGGAGACAGCGGCTCGGATGTCATCGTCTTCAACGATGCCTCAGAATAAATATTTAAAAGCTACCGAATGTATAAGAATTATAAAAGAGCAAGTAGGAGTCACCATAGCAAAAAATTTAAAGCGGGAAGTGAAGTTGGAGATAGAAGAAAGATCTAACTTATTATTGAAAATTATAAAAGAATATGAAGAGGAAAGAAAAAGTAGCGGAAAAAATGAGGTGAGAAATAGTGAAAGTATGAATGAGAGAAAGAGTGGGAGTATGACAGGCTCCAATGAGGAGATTTTAAGAAAGATGGAAGAGAATGAAAGAATTTTGAAAGAAAATCAAAGGATTATGAAAGAGTTGAGAGAGAAGATTGGAAAACAAGACGATAGAGAAAAAGCGAGAGAGAGTATGAGAGAAAACATAATGAAAGAAAATACAAGAATGATAGAAGAAGTGAAAGAAAAAATAGAGAAACAGGATGAAAGAGAGAGAGAGAGAGTGATGAATGGGCCTGCTACTTACGCCGGAGCGGCGACGGGTTACACCCACCGTCGGCAGAATCCAGAGCTAACAGCCTTACACTCGGTGGTGGTGACGTCAGAAGTCGACACCGATACTGGAGAGCAGGTCATGGAGAGATTGAGAAAAATAGCGAATGAAGACGATGAATGGGTAAAGGTTGAAAGGGTACGCAAGTCGAAGGATAGAAAGGTTATTATTGGGTATAAGACGAAGGATGAAAGAGAGAGGGCACAGCAGAGGCTCGGGGGGAAAGGCCTCTGCGTCGAAGAAATTAAGAACAGGGACCCGTTGCTCGTCCTGTACGGCGTCCTGAAGGTCCACAAGGACGAAGTCCTGCTTGAGAAAATCAGGGCACGAAACCGTGAGGTTTTCGGTGGTCTGATTGCAGAGCAGGACCGGATGACCGTACTGTACCGAAGGACAGCACGGAATCCCCATACGTGCCACGTCGTTCTCAGGGTCTCCCCTGCGGTTTGGTCCCGTGCCCTGGACGCAGGTAGACTGCATGTTGATCTACAACCCGTGAGGGTTGCAGATCAAACACCTTTAATGCAGTGCTCCCTGTGCCTAGGGTACGGACATAGTAGGCGGTACTGCAAGGCGGCAGAGCCCACCTGCAGTCATTGCGGTGGGACACATTTAAGGGCGCAGTGCCCGGAGTATGCCGTCGGAACGCAGCCGTCCTGCTGTAACTGCAGGAGGGAGGGGCTGGGAAATACGAGGCACAGTGCTTTCGACGACGCGTGCCCCGTGAGAGGTAAATGGGACAAAATAGCGAGAGCATCCATCCAATATTGCTAAGGGCACCCCGGAGAACAAGCCTCCATACAGGTTTATGCAGATAAACCTCCAGAAGAAGACGCAGGCCACCAAAGACCTCATTATCGAGGCCTCAAGACTAGGTATCGCAGTTGCTCTGGTGCAGGAGCCATATGTAGGGTCGGGAAGGGCTATGGGGGCATACCAGGGCGTCAGGGTCTTCCAGAACGCTGGGCAAGGAGAAGGGACTGTTAAGGCGGCCATCGTCGTGTTTGACGCGACGCTGGACGTCTTGCAGTACCCGCAACTCACCACAGACCATGTGTGTGTGGTGGGGATCCGGACCAGTGCCTGGGAGATCACGCTGGCGTCCTACTATTGCGAGCCAAAGACACCTCTGGAACCCTGCCTAGAGCGGCTGCAGAGGGTGAGGCGTGAGATCGGTGGCCAGCGCCTTCTTCTTGGAGGTGATGCAAACGCCAAAAGCACCTGGTGGGGGCACCCGTTCGAAAATAAGAGGGGGGAACAACTGATGGATGCTCTCGAACAGATGGACCTCCATGTCCTGAATAGCGGAAGTATTCCAACTTTCGACACGTATAGGGGTGGAAAGAGGTTCCACAGCTACATTGACGTCACGTCCTGCACGAGCGAGGTGCTCACCCTGACCGACGGCTGGAGGGTTCGCGAAGGGCTCATCAGCTCCGACCACAACTGCATAGTTTTTAATCTAAACCTAGAGCGAGCCAGTGGTACGCAAATACAGCGTACCACTAGGCGTTACAACACAAAAAAGGCGGATTGGGATGGCTTCAAGACGAAGCTGGCACAGGAGTTCTCATTGCGGGGCCTGGGTGCTCGGCAGCTGGCAAGTACAGAAGATCTGGAAAGCACAGCTGTCGAGTACTCATGCTCAGTGGAAGAGGCCTGTGTGGAAGCCATCCCAAAGAAACGCATAAAACAGCTCCAAACTATGCCGTGGTGGTCGGAGAGGTTAGCCTCCCTGAAAAGGGACGTGAATACCAAAAGGCGCCGGATCAGGAATGCAGCGCCTGATCGACGTCAAATGGTGGTTGTGGAGTACCTAGAATGCAAGGAGATGTATGAATCTGAAGTAAAAAAGGCACAGGTCGAAAGTTGGAAGAATTTCTGCGGAAAGCAGGACAGGGAGGGCATCTGGGAGGGGGTGTATAGAGTGATAGGAAGGGCCACAGTAAGGGAAGAAGATCGACTATTAATCCATAATGGAACCTATTTGGACGCTAGGGGCTCAGCACAACTCCTCGCTCGAACCTTCTATCCGGAGGACCGAGTTGAGGAGGACACTGAGGCGCATCGACAGATACGCGAAACCGCCGTAAAAGCAATAGAGGATCATCATGACGATGACCCACCTTTTACGGTGGGCGAACTGTTCGATGCAATTCAGAGATTCAACCCGAAAAAAGCACCGGGGGCGGACGGCTTTACAGCCGACATCTGTGCCCGAGCCATTGGGGCCGACCCCTCACTCTTCCTGAAGCTGCTGAATCAGTGCCTCCATCACGGCTACTTTCCTAAGATATGGAAGGAAGCCGTGGTGGTGGTGCTGAAGAAGCCTGGCAAGGACTCGTACACCGTTCCCAAATCGTACAGACCTATTGGTCTACTACCGGTTCTGGGAAAGGTGTACGAGAGGATGGTGATTGCTCGACTCAAGTATCATTTGTTGCCGCGGATGAGTACCCGCCAGTACGGCTTTATGCCCCAGAAGAGCACCGAAGACGCCCTCTATGACCTAATGGGACACGTAGTGGCTAAACTCCGTCAAAAGAGGATAGTCACTATGGTGTCCTTGGACATAGAGGGGGCCTTCGACAGCGCCTGGTGGCCGGCTATAAAGGTACGACTGGCTGAGGAAAAGTGTCCGGCAAACTTGAGGCGAGTAATCAGCAGCTACCTTAGCGACAGGAAGGTGAGGGTCCGGTACGCCGGTGAGGAACACAGCCGCTCCACGGATAAGGGGTGCGTCCAAGGGTCGATTGGAGGTCCCTTACTGTGGAACCTGCTTCTGAATCCACTTCTGAAAGGTCTTGAGCGAATGGGTGTGTATGCGCAGGCTTTCGCAGACGACGTGGTGCTTATGTTTGACGGAGATACAGCTCTGGAAGTCGAGGGACACGCCAATGCCTCTCTCGGGTATGTGCGGGAGTGGGGCATCCGAAACAAGCTGAAATTCGCACCGCACAAAACCAGTGCGATGGTAATCACGCGGAAGCTTAAGTACGATGTCCCACGCCTCAACATGGGCGGGATAGACATTGGCATGTCCACGGAAATCAAAATCCTAGGGCTGACCATCGACAAAGCACTAACATTCAACACACACGTCACCAATGTATGCAGAAAGGCGATCGGCATCTACCGGAAGCTGGCGCGGATGGCCCGGATCAGCTGGGGGCTTCACCCCGAGGTGATCCGGACGATCTACGTCGCTGCCGTGGAGCCGACGATATTGTACGCCGCCAGTGCTTGGCACGCATCAGCAGAAAAGCTTGGAGTTCAAAAACAGCTGAACGTGGTACAGCGCGGTTTCGCCCAAAAGCTGTGCAAGGCATATCGCACGGTCTCTCTGAACTCGGCGCTGGTCTTGGCTGGTTTGCTCCCTCTGGACCTCAGAATTCACGAGGTGGCCTCGTTATACGAGGCCAAGAGAGGAGTGAGCCAGTCATGGCTGGGAGACTGGGAGGTCGAGCGAATGTCTCCAGCGATTGAGGCTCCTCACCCCGCGGAGCATCCGCCACTAGAGTTCACAAGCCTGGTAGACGAGGGGCAGCTGGAAGATGCGAATCGTTTTGATATTCGCATCTTCACGGACGGGAGCAAGATTGAGGGCCGTGTCGGTGCCGCGCTATCATTTTGGGATAGCCGGGCCGAAATTAAGGCCCTCAAACTTGCTCTGTCGCCCCATTGCACCGTTTATCAGGCCGAGCTCTTGGCGCTATGCAAAGCGGCCAGTGAGGCCCTCAGGCGAGGCGCGTCCACGTTCGGCGTCTTCAGCGACAGCAGAGCCGCTCTCTTGACGGTTACAAACCGTCATGCCCTCCATCCCCTGGCAGTGCAAGCCAGAGCCGCAATCCATCTTGGCAGGGCCCAGGGTAAGGAGATATCCTTATTCTGGGTCAAGGCCCACGCAGGATTGGAGGGTAATGAGCGAGCGGATGAACTCGCAAAGGAAGCGGCTCTGAAGTTGAAGAAGGCACCGGACTACGGTCTGTACCCTGTTTCATTCGTGAAGCGCCTCCTACGTCAGGGGACGCTTGACGAGTGGAACAAGAGGTACAGTGAGGGCGAGCAGGCCTCCGTCACCAAGCTTTTCTTCCCATGCGCAGTGGAGGCGTACAGGATCGTCCGCAAGATGACGATCGCCGGCACCACAACCCAACTGCTGACGGGGCACGGTGGGTTCTCCGAATACTTGACACGTTTCAAGTGTAAGGGGGACCCATCGTGTGCCTGTGAGCCTGGGGTAGAGGAGACAGTGGTCCATCTGCTGCAGGACTGCCCAATTCACGCAGTAGACAGGCTGGATTTGGAGGCAGTTACAGGTCTGAAAATAGAAACGCAAAATTTTCCACTACTGATACGAAATTATAGAGTGCAGTTCCTAAAATTTTCGGAAAAAATTATAAGGATTGTAAATATAAGGAATAGGTCATAAAAAATTTTGTCGTCCAGTATAATTGTATATTGTCATGAACAAAATGAAATAGGAAAATAAGATAAGAGAAGAAAAGGGGAACTGCACATTAGGAATATTGAATCTAAGTCTACAACTGGGTCTTAAATCATGTAAAAATAGAAAAATAAACAGATATGTACGTAGTA